>ML791847.1:383640-396615 GCA_009831015.1 Picea engelmannii
GCCACCTTAAATGCATTCTCCAATGATTTGGGTTCCCAAAGGCGAACCTCATGTTGAATGTTATCCTTTAAAGTTCCTATGAATACATCAATCAAGTGCTCATCTGGAATATCGATTACCTTTATATTCAATCTTTGAAAGTTTTCAATGTGCTCGGTAACTGAACCCTTTTGCTTGAGATTTATCAACTGGCTAAAGAAGGTATTTCTCCTTGTATCCTCATAGTGTGCTATCATTTCTTCCATGAAAATTGTCCAAGTGACGAGTAATTTGTGAGAACAAAGCCATCGATACCAAACAAATTGATTAGGTTCTAAATATAAAGAAGCAATTCGTACCTTTTGTGTATGTGGCACATTATGTAGATCAAAGAACTGCTCCATCTGAAGTATCCATGTGATTGGGTCCTTGCCATCAAACTTCCTCATATCAATCTTAGGAACGTGGTTGGTCTTCAAACCAAAGTTGGAGTTTCTCCATTCTTGATTCACCTTCCTTGTGTCCTCATCATGAATTTCATGGGATGCATTTTCACTTTTGGGTGTCTTCTCTGTTATGAAATTTCTCAAAATTTCCATGATCTCCCCTTTTAAGCCATCCATCTTAGTATCCAACTTAGCTTCCATTGAATCCATCAACTTAGATTCCATTGAATCCATATTCTTTTGTAGTTCATTTATGTCCCTACACATTTCTTCACCTTCATCAAGAGTCCAATGAGGATTTTCT
Organism: Picea engelmannii; assembly: GCA_009831015.1. Lineage (NCBI taxonomy): Eukaryota > Viridiplantae > Streptophyta > Pinopsida > Pinales > Pinaceae > Picea > Picea engelmannii. Next base: position 384,370 of record ML791847.1, read on the forward strand.
GGAGGCTTATTTGCTGTAGAAGGTCCCTTTTTTGGTGGCATGTTGGCCAAATATCCCTTTTGAGTCTCGGTTTTGAGGTGGTTCTGCTAGACAATATTTATTCTATTCTATCTCCCAAGTTTTATCCCTTCTAGGTATGAAACTTTATTTTAGGTAGTTCTATGATATTTCTTCTCTGCAATTCCACAGGTATGATCAAAATTGGATGTGCCAAGTTGAATTTACGGTAACTTCCTCACAACTTGCCGATTTTTGGCCTTTCCAGGAGATCTCACTTGTATAGAATTCCCCACACAAAATAATTTATATAAAATTCTGAAACTCATACCCAAAATACTACAGACTTTACACGATCCAATGCAACCAGTCCCACTCAATTTGGATACTCTAGCAAGAAGTTATGATTGTTTTACCTGGAACACCTTCTTGAGACTAATCAATAGGACTAGTCAGATACCCTATCTTACACAAGCTGTATCTACAATTTTAGGATGACCCAGAAGCTAAAATTTTTACCAAAGATACCTTACTAATTTCTGTAAATGGCCTCCAGAGTTCAGGGTCTGAAACATTACAGAAAATTGTTTATAGCAAAAATTCTGCAATGACTCATTTCAGGATGATTCCAGAACCCTATATTTTACAGGGTGTAACTCTGAAAGTATAAGGCCTCAAGAGTTGAATTTTGAACCCAACGTACCTTGATCCATCTGTGAAATATCCTCCAAGAGACTGCTTCTGAAACGTTGTAGAAAAAAAGTTATAGTGAAAATTCTATGGTATCTCAGATGTAGCAGCGAAACCCCAAGACCTTGAGCTCTGATACCATATGTTAAGAACCAAACTTCAATATAGTATAGAAAAGCCTCAGGAAAATTACTCAACGCCTTGAAAAAGATATAATTTTAGATAATAAGCCTCTTCGAGGGGGAAACCTCCTTTTACCCCACTTAAATGTTCAAGTACAAGATGATTCAAAATGAAAATGTCTCCTTAGTATATATAGGAGACTACGAGGTATAATTACAACTAATGGCCTAAAGCCGACATAAATAAAATAACATTACTAATATAATATGCCGTAATTAAGGGGTAATGAGCCAATATTAGGGCTTAACATGTTCCAAGTCCCTTAACTCATACACTCCCTTGGGTTGCATTCCATAGAGTATTTGGAATGGGCTCCTTCGAGTGCTTCTTTTTGGTGAGTTATTGTATGCAAATTCTGCTTGTGGAAGAATCTGATCCCACTGTTTATGATGTTCAGTAACTAGACTCCTTAATAAATTCCCTAAACTTCTATTTACCACCTCAGTCTGCCCATCTGTCTGAGGGTGATAAGATGAGATGAAGGACAAATATGTCCCCATCTTCTTCCACAATGTCCTCCAAAAGTGACCAACAAATTTTGTGTCTCTATCTGAGACAATGCTCCTGGTTAGGTCGTGAAGTCTCACAACTTCTTTGAAAAACATATTTGCAACATGTGTTGCATCACTGCTCTTCTGGCATGGGATGAAATGTGCCATCTTTGAAAACCCATCCACCACCACAAATAGGGAATCGAATCCCCTTTGTGTTCCTGGCAATCCCAACACGAAATCCATGCTTATTGCATCCCAAGGCCTCTCTGGTATTGGGAATGGTTGATACAATCTAGTGTTCTATCTTTTCCCCTTTACATGTTGGCAGATCCTACATTTGTTCACAAACTTTATCACCTCTATTCTCATACCTGGCCAATAGTATGAACTGCTCAACTGTGCAAACATTTTATCGTGGCCAAAATATCTAGCCAATCCTCCATTATGCTTCTCCTTCAGAATATTGTCCCTCATTGAGCATCTTAGTATGCACAATTGATTTTCTCTGAACAACAATCCTTCCTGAACCATATACTCTGTCCAATGACTTCTACCTCTTAGTACAGAACTTGTACATGCTTCATAGGCCTCCTTGAAATCTGTATCATCAATATACATATCCTTAAGGTGTTCAAACCCCAAGGTCTTCACCTGGAATTCCTGCAGAATTAAACATCTCCTGCTTAATGCATCAACAACTTTCTTAGCATTCCCAACAATATGTTTTATGACAAAAGTAAAATTTTGCATAAATTCAACCCATTTTGCATGCCTCTGATTTAGTTTTTCTTGTCGGGTTATGAATTGTAAAGCTTGGTTATCGTTGTACAAAATAAACTCTTGCGGGACAACATAATGCCTCCATTTCTTCAAAGCTTGAATTATGGCATAAAACTCCTTGTTGTATGTGGAGTATTTCCTCTTAGTCTCATTCAGCATCTCACTGAAATAGGCAACAGGTCGATTGTCCTGACTCATAACTTCTTCTATTGCAACTCCACTTGCGTCACATCTTACCTAAAATGTCTTTTCAAAATTTGGCAAGACTAGAATTGGTCATTTCGTTATCTTCTCCTTTAGTATATTGAAGCTCCTTTCGACCTCCTCTATCCATTTAAAAGACTTGTGTCACTTCTTTACTGTATCCATCATGGGTGCACAAATCCCACTGAAGTCTCTGATGAACTTTCTATAAAAACTTGCTAAACCATGAAAGCTCCTTACCTCGAACATGCTCCTTGGTGATGGCCACTCTCTGATCGCTTTCAACTTCTCTAGTTCCATCTTCAATTCATTCGAAGAGATAAAAAAACCCAAATAAATGAGTTATGTTTTCATAAAAGAGGACTTCTTCAAATTGATCAACAACTTCTCCTGCTGTAGCCTTCTCATTACTAGCGTTAGGTCCCTCAAATGCTCCTCTTTAGTCTTGTTAAAGATCAGTATATTGTCCATATATACAACCACGAACTTACCAATGAAATCTTTTAGAATTTCATTCATCAGCCTAATAAAAGTGTTCGGGGCATTCGTTAAGCCAAATGGCATAACTAGCCACTCATACAGACCTTCATTCGTCTTAAAGGTTGTTTTCCATTCATCACCTTCTCTCATCCTGATCTGGTGATATCCACTTTTCAGATCTATCTTGGAAAATAAATTTGCTCCACTTAAGAAATCCATTAAGTCATCCATGCTCGGTAAAGGAAATCTGTACCTGATGGTGATCTTGTTGATGGCTCTCGAGTCTATGCACATTCTCCATCCTCCATCTTTCTTTGGGCTTAACACAGTTGGTATTGCACATGGGTTCAAACTTTCTCAGACCAAACCCTTATCCAACAACTCTTGGACTTGGTTCCTCACCTCCTCATTCTATCGAGGTGTTAATCTATACGCTTCTTTGTTTGGCAGGCTTGATCCTAGTATCAAGTCAATGTGATGATTGATACTCCTGATGGGTGGCAATGAGTTTGGCAGCTCATCCACCACTATATCAACAAAATTATCCAGCATCTCCTGAACTTCTTCAGGCAAATCATCCATTGATGTACTCGTAAGAATGACTTTGGGCTTCCTCGCCACAACAAATTTCATCTCCTGTTCTTCCTTGACTTCTTTCAGGAGTTCCTTCCCACTCATGAGAAGTATGCTTGTGTTGGCTTCCTCCTTCGCTCTCTTCTCCTCCATTGGTAGCAACATATGCGTCCTACCATTCTTCTCCAATGTGTATGTATTCTTCCTTCCATCGTGAATGACATTTCTATCAAACTTCCATGGTATTCCCAAAAGAATATGGCATACGTCCATGGGAATTACATCACATAGGATTTCATCTCTATATCCTCCTATTTTAATTTCAACCAGGCATTGTTTAGCGATCATTACCTGGTGTCCTTTTTGCAACCATGAGACTTTGTATGGCCTTGGATGTGTAGTTTTCTTCAGCTCCAATTTATCCACCATCTCTGTGGATACTAGGTTGTTAGTACTCCCACTGTCAATGATCACCTTGCATAATTTGTCCTTAGTCTTGCAAGTTGTCCTAAAGAGACTGTTTCTCTGCACTAGTTTTTCAATTTCTGCCTCCGACTTCAAGAGAAATTTTCTCAACATCAGGGATGCTCCATCCTCTACTCCTTCTGCCTCAACATCTCTTCATTCTGCTTCTGAAATGTGAGCTTCTCCTCCTTCCATATTCTTCTCGAGACATTCCCAAGACACGTGCCCTATCTTTCCATAGTTATAGCACCTTACTCCTCCTCTGCCTCTTCCTCTAGAAGAGTTTCTTCCACCATTTTGTCTTCCTCGTGAACTTCCTCCTCATTCTGAGTGATTTTGTGGTTTCTCAGCCTTGTCCTTAGACTGTTTTTCTCTGTCATGGTTAAATCCCTTGCTTTTGCTTGGGACCAAGATTTTACCTCTTCCTCGTTGGTTTTGTTTTCTGGCCAGCTTCTCCTTTGCCTTTAGTGTAAACTGATAAGCATCTTCCACAGTCCTCACTGACATCATGTTGAGCTCGTCTTGGATCTCATATCTCAAGCCATTTATATATCTGGCGACTTTCTCTTCATCTCTCTCCCATTCTCCAGTTCTAATGTTCATCCAGTAGAACTCCTTGGTGTACTCCTTGACTGTCATCCCTTTCTGTCTCAGGTTCTGTAGCTTCCTGAACAGATTGATCTGGTAGTCTTTGGGTATGAACTCAACCTTCAGTTTGGCTACCATCCTGTCCCAACTCTTTATCCTATGTTTTCCTTTACTTCTCCTCTCAGCCTGCAGTTCATCCCACCACAGTGTTGCATGCCCTTTTAGCCAGGTGACTACCTACCTCACCTTCTTCTCCTCATCGACATCTTCATAGTCGAAGTGTTTTTCCATGGACCTTATCCAATCCAACAGTTCTTCAACATCTAGATTTCCCTCGTACATGGGGACCTCTATCTTAGCTTTGCCTCCCAATATGGCAACTGCTCTCAACAAATGTTCTTCTGCAACATCCTCTCTTGCAGCTTCTTCAACCTCAACCTCTTCACTTTATGCATCACTGGCATCCCAAACGTCAGGTGCTCTCCTCTTTGTTGCTTCCATTGTTTCCAATCGGGTGCAAAGCTCTCGCATCTCCCTCTCTACAACACGGTTAGCTAAAGGAAGCTCTCATATTCTTGGCGACATTATGTCAACTATCTGTCACACACAAAGTACAACTCTGAGTTCTCTATCTCCTTATTTTCCTCCTTCATCTGAAGTCTACAGACGAAAAACTGATGCTCTAATACCACCTGATCCAGACCCCCTATCCCTCTTGAGGGTTGTGCGACCTCCCGGTTAGGATCTTTTGGTTCCGGAGCCGAAATGGCTCTTCTGGTCCCGAACTGGAACCCTTCAAATGAACACATAGGTCCCTTCACCAATTCTTATTTGTCTTTTCCAGGTGCCAAGCGTGAGCTCCCACAGCACACGACCAAGAGCCGTGACCTTGTGCCAAACTGAAAAGGGTTCTTATTGGAGACCGGGACTTCATGAGTCAAGCGTCTCGTTCCTTTGTCCTCCGAACCTCCGGTAGACGAAATGCCAAAATGTCCCAGCGCTTGTTCCTTCGGGATTTCACATTTTGTGAAATCAAGAAACAAGGAGTATCCTTGTTCCTTGGAGTCTTCGGTCACCAAAAAGACAAAATTCCCCAGCGCCTTATCCTCCGAGTTTTTGTGAATCAGGACTTCAGGTTTTTCGATTTTGGGAAATCTGATTACAAGGGATTTCTCTACCCCTTGGAACCCCCGGTGACCGAAATTTCGAAATGTTGAAAGGGTTGATCAAGACTTTTACCAAAAAGGAATTTTGGATTTCGTGACTTCATGGATCCTGAAGCAAGTTCCTTGACTCTTCAACTCCCGAAACCCAAAATGTCGAAATACTGGGGACCAGGACTTCACAAGTCAAGCGTCCAGTCCCTTCACTCTTCGAGCCCCTGATTGCTGAAACGTTGAAATGCCAAAATATCCTGTTGTTCGATCAACGTCTCACAACGATCCCTGGGATCGATGGTTCTAGTCGAATCACAGTTTCATGGTTCAGGATTCTAAAAGACAAGAGTCTTTGTCTTTCCAACTCGCGGTACTCGAAATCTCGAAATGGACCAACGGTCCAGATCTACTTGTGATCAATGGTTACTACTCCTCTAGAGCTTTGGGTGTCAAGAAGCTCTCATCGCCAACCTCCTCGCACCTCCACCTGATCCAATGGCTTGTGGGGTTTCAACGTTTCTCCTCAAAGACTCTCCACCATCCGTCCAGGTCTCCGGGATCTCCCCTCCTAGATCTACGCAATGTTAAAGTCTGCTCCCCTTCCTCAAATCATATAGTCTGCGGGATTTTCCACCACGATCCAACACTCGACGACATTCTTCCTCCTGATATTTTACTCGTTTCAGACTTAGAAAATTTTCTAATTCTTCAAATACTGAGTCTTCACCTCTTCCAGGGAATGAGTTCTTGGATCTCGATAACACTTTTGAAGTGTTATTCCTCTTGAGATTTATCTGGTTCAGACTTTGATCTCCCATGCACTCCTTGCGTCTGAGGGATTTAGATAACTCAAATCCATGGTGTTCCTCTCTGGCTCATCGCACACCTTGCAGAGCTTCCAATGAAGAGAAACAATTGAAACTGGGAAAATTCACAGTTCCATCCACTTGTTCACGAAAACAGAAAATAACAGGAAAATGCACACAGTCCAAACACCACACATTTGGATCAATTTTCCATTCTGTTATATTCACAAGTGCCCAATGGCTACAGAATACATTCAAAATTACAGTAACTCAAAACATTGAGATCTCTTGCTAACTCGCAGTTCTCTCTTACAGCTAAGTTCTCTCTGTATTCCCACCCTCTCTAACTGGGTGTACAAACTTCTACCTAACTCAAAAAAATTTCTAGGGTTTTCCCCTGGCTACTTGCCTACTCTAACATTCATCCTATGCTATCTTATTTCAGTCGCATTCTAGAGCCAAAGTGGAAACTCCTGCTCTGTTTACAATTTTCAAAACGTGCCTCAAAGGGTAAAATTTGGCACCGGTTCAAGCGTGCCTCCAAAGGTGAATTACGACACTGAGTAAAGGAGGATTTCAAAATCAACTACAACTGTCAACGTTGAATTTCTAGAAGACCTCACACGTGTTGAGTGGTCCTACCTCTGTGCGCTTGCCAACGATGCTCTTGCATCACCTGGTGAGGCACTATGAGTGCCTTGTCTCGGTCACCCTGGAGAGATGTATCGGGTGATTTTCTACCATGGTCACCCTGGACAGATGTTGATATAATAAATCAATCAATAAAAGTTAGGAAATTCACCTGTAACATTAAGAAAATGAAATATTGCAGTAATAACAGAAAAACAAATAATGAAGTTTATGAAATTTAGTTGTTGTAGTCATAATTTTTTACTGTATTTAACATTTACCTGGTGAGGCACTGCGGGTGCCTTTCCACAGTCACCCTCTCCATTCTATTCGATTTAAGTTGAAATCGATCAACAACTCTTTACCTATAATTATTGTTTTTGTTGCACATACAAATATACGATTTCCTTCGCGTGCCTCAAATATGCAATTCAATTTCTTAGTTGTTGCCACTGGTCATGTACTATTTATAAAGTCTGCAATGTTTCCAGTATATTTTGGCCTTCCATCAATATACATAGTTTCACCTTTATTTTGATTGTTATCTAGTAGTTGTATATAATTTGCGACAACTTCGTATCTCCGCATACTTTGCGTATATCGGACCAACATCAACCAGTGATTGTATTTGTATAATGGTCCGACATACTCCAACAATTCAGTTACAGTTCCATAGCTGACCTTTATGCCATCCATGGAAAATAACCCCAATCCATGTAATCACGAAGGAGCAATGCGATACATCCTCCCACCGATGAAGAAATATGTGTCCACTTTAGGTAGCTCCTTAGGTGCCCATCGTTGCACTAGATGCTTATACCTCAAGGGAAACTCAATGTCACCTATGCTCTCAACATCATACTTACACGACCCTCCGTTGGCAATAAAAAATTGCATGCGGGTACAAAATCTTTTCCTTACCTTTTCCAACCTAGTTGATCTAGAACCGGTAGATCTAGTACAACATGTCTCACTTTCAACCTCTCTTACTATATCTTGATCATCACTTGAGAAAGATAGATCTGATAGATACCTATTTGGTGGTACCTACACTCGTTAAAACAAGAAGATAAGTTATCATGCCAATACATGTTTTTGATACCAACACAGTTGCATATAGTTGCATTTAGTTGCATAAAGTTAAAATTGCCACACCGATCCGTCATATAGTTGCATAAAGTTGAAATTGCCACACCTAGTTGTATATAGTTGCAATATAGTTGCATATAGTTTCATAAGTTGTAATATAGTTGCATAAGTTGCATATAGTTGCATAGGTTGCAATAAAGTTGCATAAGTTGCAATATAGTTGCATAAGTTGCATAAGTTGCATAGTTGCATATAGTTGCATATTTGCATATAGTTGCATATGAAATTTTTGCAATATAGTTGCATATAGTTGCATAAGTTGCAATAAAGTTGTGTAAAGTTGCATAAGTTGCAATATAGTTGCATAAGTTGCATAGTTTCATATAGTTGCATATTTGCATATAGTTTCATACGAAATTGTTGCAATATAGTTGCATATAGTTGCATACAAAATTGTTGCAATATAGTTGCATATAGTTGCAATATAGTTGCATAAGTTGCATATAGTTGCATAAATTGCAATATAGTACCAACATAGTTTGCATATAGTTGCATTTAGTTGCATAAAGTTGAAATTGCCACACCTATCCGTCATATAGTTGCATATAGTTACATAGTTGCATATAGTTGCATAGTTGCATAAGTTGCATATAGTGGGAGACAACCCCTGGATTGGTTGTGGGGATAAGTTTGGGCTTCCGCTGCATATGATACAACTCCTGAGAGAAATATTATACCTTAATCTCAACCAAGTTCTTAATGTCTCATTGATTTCAATATGGGGACAAGAATGGAAGCATGCAGGGGAGATTACATTTAGAGGCGAGGATGCAAATATTTGGAAATAATACATTGCAAAACTTAGAGCAATTCATGTTAGTATTAAATATGAGGAGGATCATTTGATCTAATCAAAAAATTCATCGAGTGATTACACTCCCAAGGCAGAATATAAGGTTTTATGTTCCAATGATCATATGGGGGTTCAAGTGTGGTGGTGAATGGATCATATTGCATATGGTTTTTCAAAGGTTGGGATACAGTTGGCTTGTGGTGAATGGATCATCAAAGAATAGGATATGGAAATGTTTCTAAATATACACATCTTCCTTCTTTTGAAAACTTAAATAGATGAACCATTGTTACTGGATYGTGAGATTATAATATAGTTGTGTTAACATATAGAGAAAAAAGTCGGTAATTTCATTCCATCATTGATAGTGAAAAAATGCAGCTTGTATTGGACTTGGTAGACTAACTTCGTCAAGCTTTGTGGCTTGGGAACTGTGGGACTTGTATCTACCATTTTCATATGAATTACATGAGGGATACTTTTTTAACTTAACCTATTTGGTATTTACAATACGTAATGGTTCCACTTCCCAAAAGGAACAATTTTCCTCCAAAATACATAAAAAAATAAAGACATTCATTGGATATATTTTAAGGGGGACTATACATCCTCAACCATCAATATCCTATATAGAATAATTATATTTGAAAGAGCTCCCTCCTAGATTTGTTTCCATTGATATTGATATATAATAGGATCAACTTACCTTCCTCTTAATCTTGTTACTCCTTGTCCAAATAATTATCTCCTTCATTGTGCTCATGATAGACGTGGGAGTTGTATACTACAAATTCTAACCTCATAATTATATAGCCCTATTTTATGAATCTTAAAAATATGATATGTGAGAAATGAGCATGGCAATTCAACCAATCACAAACTACCTTGGAATATAAGAATGTCTAAAGTTGTTATATCTCCAAATTTATCTCCACCTTCATCATTGTGATCACACTGATTATGTCTTCATAGTTATTAGATTTTACCTTGTACCCCTTTTTATTGAGATCATGTGGTCATTATGGTGAATGAGATCACTAGCGATGTTTTGTGCATCACTTCCCCTGGAAGAACCATCACAAATTCTATACATGAAGATATGATCAAATTCTAGAGGTAGAACTTGTCTAATGGTATCTCCAACTCTTATGGTTTTGCAAGCCATTAAAAAGTATTTTATTTTGAACATTGTCTTGATAAGGGATGGTCATTTTCCTCTGAATATTTATTCATTCTGTGAGATCCAAAGGCCCCACATAACATCTTAAGGTAGAGCAACCAGGTCTTGTGGACTTCCATGAGATTTTAAACTAGTTTTTCCAAGCTTCTATCACTGTGTTCCTAGCCCAAATTTGGTATCTTCCTTGTTATCCTAAAGCATGGGGAGTCTGTTGTGAAGGGAAATCCATGCAAAACTTTTTTCCTTGGACAATTTCCAAATCCTCTAGAGACCACTCCACCACCATGGATTTCTTGCCTCCACATTCTACAATGAGAAGGTTTTATAACCCATTTTCACACTATACATGCCCTCTTATTGATTTTTTGTCCATACAAGATAGTATTCACTTTCATATAAGACAATGGAAATGTTATCCCTCTTTTTTGCAATTAGTTTCCAAATTCCTTTAATCGTTAGGGATCTAGAATTTTTTTTGTGTCTTTTAGGCCCCATCCTCTCTCTAAATTTGACCTTGTTATCAACTCTCGTTTTACCAATAGAATATTATTAGAGTTCTCTTTCCATGACCATATATAGTGAAAGCATAGGGACTCAAACTTCTTTAACATCAAGACAATGATAAACACTAGAGTGACCCAATATACTGAGATTGATTCCAAAACGCCTTTTATAAGAATCACCCTTCTAGCATGAGAGATCCATTTATTTTACCAGTGATCTACTCTTATTTTCAGCCTGTCAAGGAGCCACAACCAGTGTTTTCATTGGTATTCATTTGTTTTTAGCATGAACTACATGTATATAAAACAACCATCATTTTGCACTATAATGAAAGGGAGGAACTTCAAGATCATTTCTCTCATGGCCTATGAGACATGATAAAAGTATATGGATTACTTTTGAGAATTTATGTCCATTCCAATGGAGGAGGAAAAAAACTTTAGAATGCAATCTAGACACTTTGTGTTTTGAGTCATAGTAGTTCCAAGCAAGAGTATACAATCAACAAATAAGATATGAGACAAAGATTATATTAGCATAGATATTCACATATTTGTAGTTCCTAGATTGAATTTCATGATGAATATGCTTTCTTAGGCCATTATAAACTATAATAGAAATTGGAGAGGAGAGAGGGAAACCTAGCCAAAAGCCTCAGGAAGGAAGAAATAATACCTCCTCATGAATCCCTACATCTAGATATGTCCCATGTAGCTTTGAGATATTTCCCTCTATAAACATTAGGGCCTCATTACGTGGGAAAGTAGATTTATCCCAACCCATTGATAGGGATTTTACATTATTGCAAATTTTTCTACAGCTTTACCATAGCATGGTTTAGGTCATCAATTGTGTAGGCTTCCTAGTTTTGAGTAGTCATGGTTCTATACTCCTTGTAAGACAACTAATGAGGATTGAACTTAAAGGGCACCAATAGTTTTTTATCCTTTGTAGCTATCTCCAGTTTTATGGGGTGGTGGTATAATTTTAATTCCTTCAAAACTATGGATTTGTATGAGGGGAGATTCATGACCAGATCCTTCTTTATGAGGAATTAGTTCAACCTTGTGCTTATCTCCTGAGTGTCACCCCTCTTATTTAAACAACTAGCCTATGGAAATAAAGGTTAAACATGTGACTATAATTTGGGTATCTCATATCTTAAGGAAACAATTTTCTAGAGGACCAAGTCGAGAATGAGCACCAAGCATATTTTTTACTGATGAAATGTAAAATTTAGGTCCCCCTGAGAATTAGCATGGGGAGGTCTAATAGGCCCTATACTACCAATTTATCCTAGAAGGGCCTCCTATTGTGAGATGGGGCATACACATTGAGGATGTCCAACTAAAATTTCAATTCCTTTGGAGAGAAATGAGTCAAGATACAGTGTGTCGAGCTTACCTTATCCCAAAAAATCATTAACTAAGACCATTTGAGAGCCCAATCCATTGAAGTTTCCTTCCACACTTTCAACCTGGAATACATTTCTTTAGGTGCTTTTGGGAATATTACTCTAAATACATAGTTTCTTGTAATATTAGAATATTGGCTTTGTGTTTCTATATGATAT
>ML791847.1:445666-462826 GCA_009831015.1 Picea engelmannii
TATATTTTGTTGGCTTCCATCCCCACCAACTTCCTGTCCTTCCTAATATACATTATTTATGCTCTTACTAGTGACAACTGAACACATTGGTACGAAACAATTGGCATTCGGCCCTCCGCAATATACAAATTGACTATCGAGGCGTCACGTCCTCTCTTCCGTGTTACAGATTATGCATTCAAATGTTCTGAGCGATACAATTTGACCGTCAAGGACTCATGTCTTCTGGGGAGACCTTGCCACCCTATTTTAGATCCTCATGTTAACGGGTTCATGAAATATCCAATTCTTAGTCATTGTTTCAGGTTGGCACTTTTGAACTTTGCTGCTTCTTATTTCGTGATATACATCTTGCACTCAAAAATTTTGTGATCTACAGTTCCACCGCAGACTCCTTAGCCCTTTTTCCCTTTTCTTCTTCCCATGTATTATCACTTTCTGGTTATATACTTAGTTGTGTTTCTACGATCGCGGGTTCCAGCATTGGCGGGCTGACATATCTTCATCTCCATCTTCACACGATGAATCCGACCAACCGCTGTTCCTTTCCATACTTAGCCAATTTTATGGCCGTGATTGTCGGGTTGGTGCTTTTGAACTCTGTTGCTTCTTATTTTGTGATATACATCTTGCACTTAAAGATTCTATGATCTACAATTCCACCGCAAACTCCTCGAACTCGCAAGCTTCACTCTACCACGGTTAAAAAATGTTTCAAAGTGTCTCTCATTGCTTTCCATCCCCACTAACTTCTCGTCCTTCCTAATATACATTAGTTATGCTCTTACTAGTGACAACTGAACACACTGGTACGAAACAGTTGGCGTCCGACCCTCCGCAATATACAAATTGACTACCAGATTCTGACATCGTCCCCTCTTCCATGTTACAAATTATGCATTCAAATGTTCCGAGCGATACAATTTGACCGTCAGGGCCTCCCGTCTTCTGGGGAGACCTTGTGACGTAGGCACACCCACTAGGCATGTCCGCTCACATGCTCTTTTTTCCTTCCTCGGCCCGAAGAACTGAAAGTTTCTTCTATTTCCCTATCGGGAAATTTTCACCCACAACGAATCTCTCACGGGGCCTCCCTTTCTTCCAAATCAATGTTGGCGTTTTACTCTATTATCAGGGTTCCTACTATCGGGATTCCGACACTTGCAATGTCCAAACAACTTACTTTACCAATCCCCAATCCACGATATGCTCTCCTATTGCCTTAGCCTCCTGGCTAAGCCTTTAGTCCACGTGACCTCCTCTATATGACCGCAGTCATACCCCCATCAGGGTTTCAGACTTTCCAATGTTGAAATGAAAACGTCCTTAGGATTTGTGATCCCTCGAATCCCGACGCGCCCTTCACGCATTAGCCCTCCTGGCTAGAATCCTTGCCCGTATGACCACTATCCCTGTGACCGCAGTCTTATCCCTCGTCGGGGCTATGGGGTTTCAATTCCTGAAAATCACTTGCTCATGGTATTCTCGATCCTCCAAATCCCGATTACCCGTTGTGTTGATAGCTGGCTTCCACTATGACGCTCCCCTCCTATCGGGATTCCAGACTTCGCGATTCTAGAATGCGTAAACACTTTTTCACCAATATCCCCGATATCTCGATGACCCAAACACCGATCAACAACTTCCTGTCGGGACTTTTCCCGATGACGCCGATTCCTGCCATGCATCCTCCTCTGATGGACGGTCTCGATTTCTCCGGGATTTCGAGACTTGTGATGTCCCAACTCTTTCGACCTCTGGAACTCTGATTTCCCGATGCTGAATATCCCAAATCTCCATAGACTTCTGACACCTGTATCCCCAAATGGACGACTCAGATTATGTCGGGCTTTTCACTATGGACTTTCCCGATCTCTTGTCCACGGGAATGCCAATATCCCAACTCCTGACACCTCGATGTCCGCCACATGTCTCAACTAGTGGATGGTCCAGATCTTCTCGGGACTTCGGGGTTTCAAATGTCGAAAAACATTCGACCACAGGACTACTGATCTTTCAGATCCCGATGGTAAACCTCGTGCAGCTCCTGCCAGATCCGACGGCTGATGGGTAACTGATCAACGATCCAACGACTCACGGCTCCTGGAGCTTGAACTCCGAACGCGGTCGTAACCTCCTTGCTTCTTTGGCAGATCCGACGGCTGACGGGATTTCACAAATCCTCTCCACAAGATCTTGGTCGTCGATTTCTTCCCTTTGGCGATTCTTCGAGAATGACCAAGTATTCCTCCGCGGAATTTGTCTTCCTGCGGTGCAACTGTGAAACGCCTAGTTTAAACACTCCACAGCATGAATCTTCTAGTGATTCTCTTCGACAAGATTGAAAGCCTTATCCCTCTTGAGCTTCTACACAACTTCAACTTCAAAGAGGGTCCTTGCATGCACTCCTTGCGGCAATATTTAGATATTTTCGAAATATCTGAGAACTCCTCGACTCTGCGCCCACCTGCAGCAGCATCCCTTGAGTTCATCACTCAGATTCACAATTATGAGTCTTCACTTGGCATGCACACTCCTTCCATGGCTCCTGTGCACAACTACACTTCTGGGTATTTAGAACAAAAGTTAATCTATCTGAACCCTCTATCAACGCACTCCTTGCAGACGATTTCAACTACACTCTTTGCAGGAATTCTGGCTCAAATAGAGAAACAATTGAAGCTAAGTATCTCTATGCTTCAGACTTCAATATCAACACATGAGATCATATACACAACATATCAAAGCATATGTATAATAGGAAACA
This sequence comes from Picea engelmannii, assembly GCA_009831015.1. NCBI lineage: Eukaryota > Viridiplantae > Streptophyta > Pinopsida > Pinales > Pinaceae > Picea > Picea engelmannii. The sequence continues at coordinate 448,434 of ML791847.1, forward strand.
AACATTCATGAGCATAGAATTCAAACATACATACACAGAGAATAACACAAAACCATGAATCTGAATCAATTTCTTCTATTAATTCAAGATCTGTACATGGGTGTTCTTCTACATCTCTCTGCTTCTCTTCTATGCTCTTCCTTCTTCTAACTATTCCTGAATTATGTTACAATGCACAATGAGGGTGTCTATAACCCATTTCCCTCTTGTGCTCTCAAACAGTCCAATCTAGAATTAAAATTATATCTACCTGCATTAACTACTATAAATGTCTCCATCTACTTTAGACGAGAGCGTATGTCTCGAGGTCTAATTACAATATATAAGTGCGCTTCATTAAATTTCCTCATTAATGTTCGCGCAACAGTTTCAAGGTGTTTTTTTCAAAAATTTGTGCTAGACGCCTTCCAACTGTCTTCCGCTTCTGCGCTGGCTCGCTTGACATGGGAGATGCTCCTGCATCATACTCCCTCACTTGAAAAATTTCATGGGATCCTGTCCATGAGCTCCTGCACGGTCTGTCCATGCTTTAGAATCTCTACTTCAATATCCCAGCTGGCATCTTGAACTGGATGGTCCTTCCACTTGACCAAATATTCAAAGTATTCTTTCCTTCTGGTCTTCTTACCCACTCGTTTATCTAGTATCTGCTCCATCTGTGGCTTCTCTGCAAATGGAATCTACTTTTTGCAATGAGCCTCTGGCTGTTCACCTTCTGTTCCTGCCTCTCCATCTTTGTATGGGTACAAATCTGAGACATTGAATATCGGAGAAATTCCGATCCCATCAGGTAATTCAATCTCATAAGCATTTTCTCCCATTTTCTTCAAGACCTTGCATGGTCCAATTTTCTTCATCTTCAATTTATTGTATGTTCCTCTCGGGAACCTTTCTCTTCTCAAATGTGCCAGAACCAAGTCACCAACCTCAAACTGAAGTTGTCTTCGATGCCGATCTTCTCTCCGCTTATACTCTTGACTTGAATCCTGCAATCGCTCCTTCACCCGGCTGTGAAGTTCTTTCATCGCCTCAGCGAATTCTTCTGCACTAACACTCCTAGTAGTAGTCTGTTCCGAATATCTCAATTCAGAAACTCCTCTCGGCTGCATGCCATATACAATATGGAATGGACTCTGTCCTGTTCTCCAATTCACTGAGTCATTATATGTAAACTCTGCCTGCGACAATACATTGTCCCAACTGCTGTGGTGCTCTGCCACCAGGCTCCTCAACGAGTCTCCCAGACTTCTGTTCACCATTTTTGTCTGTCCATCCATCTGAGGATGATAAGATGAACTAAACAACAAGTTAGTCCCTAGATTCTTCCATAATGTCCTCCAAAAGTTCCCTATGAACTTCGTATCTCTGTCCGAAATAATACTCCTTGGTAAGCCGTGAAGTCGAACGACTTCTTTGAAAAACAGATTCGCAATGTGTGTCACGTCACTAGTTTTCTGACATCGGATAAAATGTGCCATCTTGGAAAACCTATCCACTACCACAAATATCGAATCAAATCCTCTTTGCATCCTTGGAAATCCCAATATGAAATCCATGCTAATTTCATCCCACGGCTTCTCAGGTATGGGAAATGGTTGATAAAAACCCACATTCTGCTTCCTTCCCTTTGAATGCTGGCAAATCTTGCATCTGTCTACAAATATCTTCACCTCTGATCGCATCCCTAGCCAAAAGTATGACTCGCTTAGCTTCGTGAATGTCTTATCATGACCGAAGTGTCCGACCAATCCTCCAATGTGTTTCTCCTTCAGTAGATTATCCCTTATGGAGCAATTCGGAATACACAACTGATTTCCTTTAAATAGCAATCATTCTTGGATCATGTATTCAGCCCATTTGCTGCTATCTCTGAGAACTGTATTCTCAGCTGTTTCATACGCTTCCTTGAAGTCTAGAACATATACGTACATATCACTGAGATCATAAAAACCTAACGTCTTGACTTTGAACTCCTGCAACAACAAACACTTCCTGCTCAAAGCATCAACAACTTTGTTAGCAGTACCAGAAATATGTTTTATCACAAAAGTGAAATTCTGCATGTATTCAACCCATTTAACATGCCTCTGATTCAAATTTTCTTGTTGAGTCACAAACTGCAATGCATGGTTATCACTATATAAAACAAATTCCTTCGGAATCAAATAGTGCCTCCACTTTTTCAATGCCTGGATGATGGCATAAAATTCCTTATCATATGTGGAATACTTCACCTTTGCTTCAATCAGCTTCTCGCTGAAATATGCAATTGGCCTGTCCTCCTGACTCATGATCGCTCCTATTGCAAATCCGCTTTCATCAAATTTCACCTGAAATGTCTTTTGGAAATACGGCAACACCAGAATTGGTTGTTCCGTAATCTTTCGTTTCAACAAATTGAAACTTTTCTCATCCTCTTCAGTCCAGTGAAAATATTTATGTCTTTTCTTCACTATATCCATCATTGCTGCACTAATTCCACTGAAATTTCTAATGAATTTTCATTAGAAACTAGCCAATCCATGAAATCTTCTCACCTCAAATATGTTCCTTGGTGATGGCCAATTCTTGATTACCTCCACCTTATCTAGATCCATCCTCAACTCGTTTTCCGAAATAAAAAATCCCAAGTAAATGAGTTCTGTCTTCATAAATGAGGATTTCTTCATGTTTATCAACAGCTTCTCCTGCTGTAATCTTTTCATCACAATAGCCAAATGCTTCAGATGCTCTGTCTTTGTTTTGCTGAAAATCTGTATGTCATCCAGATATACAATGACAAATGTTTCGATGAAATCTTTCAGGACTTCATTCATTAACCTCATAAAGGTACTTGGCACATTTGTTAATCCAAATGGCATAAAAATCCATTCATACAAACCTTCGTTTGTCTTGAATGTTGTCTTCCATTCATCACCTTCTCTCATGCGAATCTGGTGATATCCACTCTTCAAATCAATAATTGAAAAAAAATTTGCTCCACTTAAACAGTCCATCAGATCATCCATCCTCGGAAATGGAAACCTATACCTGATGGTTATCTTGTTAATCGCCTTTGAATCAGTGCACATCCTCCATCCTCTGTCTTTCTTTGGACTGAGTACTGTCGGAACAACACACAGACTCAAGCTTTCCTTGACCAAACCTTTATCCAACAAATCCTGGACTTGTCTTTTGACCTCTTCATTCTCCTGCGGCGTCAATCTATACGCATCTTTGTTTGGAAAACTGGCTCCTGATATGAGATCAATATGATGACTCACACTCCTGATTGGTGGCAACGAACGAGGTAATTCGTCCACTACAATATCAACGAACTCTTCCAGCAGTCTCTGAACTTCTTCTGGAAAATCATCCGCTCTTTTGCTAGTCAGAACAATCTTCGGTTTTCTGACCACAAAGAATTGTGGTTCCTCCTTATTCTTAACCTCCATAAGAAGTTCCTTCCCACTCATGAGAAGTACAATGTTACTCACTTCCGGATTCGCTTCCTTATCCTCAATTGGATGCAACATATGAGTTCTCCCATTCTTCTCTAGTGTGTATGTGTTCATCCTCCCATCATGAATCACGTTTTTGTCATATTGTCATGGTCTACCCAGCAATATATGACAAACATCCATAGGAATGACATCACATAGAATCTTATCATTATATCCTCCTATCTTAAATTAAACTAAACATTGTTTGGTGACATTTATTTGATGTCCTTTTTGTAGCCACGAAACCTTATATGGACTTGGATGATCAGTCGTCTTCAGCTCCATCTTTTCTACCATCTCGGTTGAAACGAGATTATCCGTGCTACCGCTGTCCACAATGACCTTGCATACTCTATCCTTGCTCTTGCAAGCAGTCCTAAAAATACTATTTCTTTGGGCCGAGCTTTCCATTTCTTTATCTGGTGTCAAAAGGACTTTTCGCATCACTAGCAATCTTCCGCCTTCAGCATATTCTGCCTCAACATCTCGCCTCTGTGCCTCGATGATGTGAGTTTCTCCAGTTTCTTTCCTTGTCTCTAGACACTCATAAGACTTGTGCCCATTCTTTCAACATGTGAAGCATGTGATTACTCCACCTCTTCCTCTTCCTGTACCTCTAGTATGAGGAAACCTATTATTATTAGCATATCCTCCTCTCTTCTTAGTATGTTGTTCTCTTTTCTCTGCGTATTTACTTCGCTGCGAACTTCCACCTCTCTCAGTACGAGTCTGAGGTTTCTTCCAGTCGTCCCTGGGCTTCTGGGTTCTTTCCTGGGAAACTGATTTTCCTCTAGGCTGAATTCTACCTCGGCCCCTCTAACTCTGCTTTTGGCTCAACTTCTCTTCTTCTTTCAAAGCCATTTGATAAGCGTCCTCCACCGTTCGGATGGTGCCCATACTTATTTCATCCTGAATCTCATATCTCAGGCCATTTATATACCTGGCCACTTTTTCGTCATTGCTTTCGCGATGACCTACCTTGATATTCAACCTATAAAATTCCTCAGTATACTCCTTTACTATCATCAACTTCTGTCTCAGGTTTTGCATTCTCCTAAACAGAGAAATTTGATAATCCCTGGGAATAAATTTTACCTTCATCTTTGCAATCATCCTGTCCCAGCTCTTAATTTTCTGTTTTCCTTGGCAACGCCTGTCATCTTGTAGTTCATCCCACCATAATGCTGCATGTCCTTTTAATCTCATGACGGCATGCCTAAATTTCTTGTCCTCTTCGATATCTTCATAGTCAAATTAGGTGTCTAGAGCTCTAATCCAATCTAGAAGATCTTCTACATCCAGATTTCCCTCATAAACTGGAATGTCCATTTTTAACTTTGCACTCATTCTTGCAACAACTTTAAGTAAGCGTTCACTTGCTGCATCCTCTGCTGGGATTTCTTCTTCTCCATGTCCAGCATCATCTTCATTTTTGGATTCACTGATATCTCCTACATCATCTTTGCTCCTTTCTGTTATCTCCATGTCCACAATCATAGAGCGTAAGTTATGCAGCTCTCTTTCTACTTCTGGATTCTGCAATTGCCTACCCCTTCCTCTGGACATTTCCCTTTCCTCCCCTGAATCGGGTGATTGTCTATCCCTTCTCCTCGGTGGCATGGTGAATTCTCCTTCTCCCTGCTACATAAAGCAAAGAAGCTTTTCTAAGCTCTGATACCACTTGACACAGGCACGCCCGCTAGGCACGTCCACTCACAGGATATTTCCTCCTTCCTCAACCCAAAGAACTGAAAGGTTCTTCTATTTCCCTATCGGGAAATTTTCACCCATAGCGACTCTCTCACGGGGCCTCCCTTTCTTCCAAATCAATGCTGGCCTTTTACTCTATTATCGGGGTTCCCACTATCGGCATTCCGGAACTTGCAATGTCCAAACAACTTACTTTACCGATCCTCGATCCTCGATACGCTCTCTTGCTTCCTTAGCCTCCCGGCTAAGCCTTTAGTCCACGTGACCTCCTCTATATGACCGCAGTCATACCCCCATTGGGGTTTCGGACTTTACGATGTTGAAATGAAAACGTCCTTAGGATTTGCGATCCCTCGAATGCCGACGCGCCCTTTACGCGTTAGCCCTCCTGGCTAGAATCCTTGCACATATGACCACTATCCCCGTGACCGCAGTCTTATCCCTCGTCGGGGCTACGGTGTTTCAATTCCTGAAAAATCACTTGCTCACGGGATTCCTGATCCTCCAAATCCCAGTTTTCCACTGTGCTGACAGATGGCTTCCACTACGATGCTCCCCTCCTATCAGGATTTCAGACTTCACGATTCCAGAATGCGTAAACACTTTGTCACCAAGATCCCCGATATCCCGATGACCCAAGCACCGATCAACAACTTCCTGTTGGGACTTTTCCCCATGACGTCGATTCCTGCCACGCATCCTCCTCTGATGGACGGTCTCGATTTCTTTGGGATTTCGAGACTTGTGATGTCCCAAATCTTTTGTCCTCTGGAACTCCAATTTCCTGATGTCGAATATCCCGACTCTCCATGGACTTCTGACACCTGTATCCCGAAACGGACGGCTCAGATTATGCCAGGGTTTTCACTATGGACTTTCCCGATCTCTTGTCCATGCGAATGCCAATATCCCAACTCCCGACACCTCTATGTCTGCCATGTGTCTCAACTAGCGGATGGTCCAGATCTTCCCGGGACTTCATGGTTTCAAATGTTGAAAAATATTCGACCATAGGACTACTGATCTTTCGGATCCTGACGGTAAACCTTGTGCAGCTCCTGCCAGATCCGATGGGTGACGGGTAACTGATCAACGATCCAATGACTCATGACTCCTAGAGCTTGAACTCCGAACGCGGTCATAACCTCTTTGCTTCTTTGGCAGATCTGACGGCTGACGGGATTTAACAAATCCTCTCCACAAGATCCTGGCCATCGATTTCCTCCCTTTGGCAATTCTTCGAGAATGACCAAGTATTCCTCCTTGGAATTTGTCTGCCTGCGGTGCAATTATGCAACGCTTGTTTTAAACACTCCACGGCACAAATCTTCTAGTGCTTCTCTTCGACAAGCTTGAAAGCCTTATCCCTCCTGAGCTTCTACACAACTTCAACTTCAAAGAGGGTCCTTGCATGCACTCCTTGTGGAAATCTTCATATATTTTTGAAATATCTGAGAACTCCTCGACTCTGCGCCCACCTGCAGCAGCAGCCCTTGAGTTCTTCACTCAGATTCACAATTCCAAGTCTTCACTTGGAATGCACACTCCTTGCATGGCTCCTGTGCCCAACTGCACTTCTGGGTATTTAGAACAAAAGTTAATCTATCTGAACCCTCTGTCAATGCACTCCTTGCGGACGATTTCAACTGCACTCTTTGCAGGAATTCTGGCTCAAATAGAGAAACGATTGAAGCTAATTCTCTCTACACTTTAGACTTCAATCTCAACACATGAGATCATATACACAACATATCAAAGCATATGTATAACAAGAAACAAACATTCATGAGCATAGCATTCAAACATACATACACAGAGAATAACACAAAACCATGAATCTGAATCAATTTTTTCTATTAATTCAAGATCTGTACATGGGTGTTCTTCTACAGCTCTCTACTTCTCTTCTATGCTCTTCCTGCTTCTAACTATTCCTGAATTATGTTACAATGCACAATGAGGGTGTCTATATCTCGTTTCCCTCTTGTGCTCTCAAACAGTCTAATCTAGAATTAAAATTCTATCTACCTACATTAACTACTATAAACTCCTCCATCTACTTCAGACGAGAGCGTATGGCTCGAGGTTTGATTACAATATATAAGTGTGCTTCATTAAATTTCCTCATTAATGTTCGCGCAACAGTTTCAAGGTGTTTTTTTCAAAAATTTGTGTTGGATGCCTTCCAGCTGTCTTCCACATCTATGTTGGCTTTCTTGACATGGGAGATGCTCCTGCATCACCTTGTCACCCTATTTTGGATCCTCGTGTTGATGGGTTCACGAAATATCCAATTCTTAGTCATTGTCTTGGGTTGGTGCTTTCAAACATTGTTGCTTCTTGTTCCATGATATACATCTTGCACTCAAAATTTTCGTGATCTACAATTTCATCGCAAACTCCTTAGCCCTTTTTCCCTTTTCTTATTCCTGTGTATTATCTCTTTTTGTTTATATACTTAGTTTCCTTTCTATTATCACGGGTTCCAGCATTGGCGGGCTGACATATCCTCTTATCCATCTATATCCTCACATGATGAATCTGACCAACCATTGTTCCTTTCCATACTTATCCAACTTTATGGCCGCGGTTGTCGAGTTGGCGCTTTCGAACTCTGCTGCTTCTTGTTCCGTGATATACATCTTGCACTCAAAACTTCTGTGATCTACAATTCCATCGTGAACTCCTCGAACTCGCAAGCTTCACTCTACCATGGTTCACAAATGTTCCAAAGTATCTGTTGTTGCCTTCCATCCCCACTAACTTCATGTCCTTCCTAATATACATTAGTTATGCTCTTACTAGTGACAACTAAACACACTAGTACAAAATAGTTGGCATCTGGTCCTCTGCAATATAAAAATTGACTACCAAATTTTGACATCTTCCCCTTTCATGTTACATATTATGCATTCAAATGTTTTGAGCGATACAATTTAACTGTCAGGGCCTCACGGCTTCTGGGGAGACCTTGTCACCCTATTTTGGATCCTCGTGTTGACAAGTTCACGAAATATCCAATTCTTAGTCACTGTTTCCTGTTTCGTCCATCCTCGTACTTCTTTCCAAATATGCAACACCAAAGGTTTAATACTAAAATGCTATCATGAAACAACCGTAAGGATCATCATTAATAAGACGAAGTCTCGAGGACTAACCATCCCTACAGAACTTGTCAAGAAACATGCAAAGAAGATMTTCCCGGCTAAATTTTCAATATATTAGCGRAAACAACTTCGAGCCARCATTTCMCTATTCCATATTTGGACACTTTTTCGATTGCGGGTTCCCAKATTGACRGCCTCAAATTTGTGTTGGGAATATTCCGCAACWTGMAAATAGTGCTYGGAGTTCTGCGATATACAATTTGTCCAYTGGAATGCCYYGTCATGAGCCCAACCATCCGTCCTTCCTTTCAATACTTAGCCACAAGTTGGTTGTATTTCCATGACATTGTACATTTATTGTGTATCCTTGTTTCATACTTAGGCATTTTTTTYGATTGCRGGTTCTCGGACTGGCGGGCTCAGGATTGTCTTTCTAATGGWCCATGACTAGCAAGCAGTACCTGGAGTTTCGCGATATACAATTTGTGCACAGGAAAGCATCATCATKCCCTAGAGATATAATTTGACCCTCAGSCCCTCACCTCTGCTAGAAGTATCTTGTAGCCCTATTTCRAAGCGTCACCAACCACTTTCGATAATTAGCCATTCCTTACTTGTTGTTTCATGTCCCCRCCACCTTCCTGCTCTTTGGAAATACAATTAGTAARATTTAATGCTAGAAATTCATTGTGCATGAACCTTAAACATGTCATTAATGACCATTCTCTCTTCCGTGGTACACATTTTTCATTCAAGTCCCAAAACATACAATTTGACCTTTGGGAAGTCACGTCTCCTAGGGAACCATTGTCGCCCTGATTCTGAGGCCCATCCGACACCTTTCCATACTTTCCCATTTCATGGAATCTCTTTTGACAACAGTTTTGTGGAGATATAGTAAATATCTTTAGATAGTGGGACCAAAACTTCTAGTGTTCCATGGCATAATTTTACTATTCATCCCATTCCACCCAGAGCGAAGTGATTTGGACTTCTAGAATCACTCGTGCAGGCTGATGTTGGTCACTATAATTTCTTATTAACTAAACAATCAAGTGCTACATAAATTGTCAACCCAGGGAAGTCTATTTATTTCAAAGGTAATCACACACTATATATGCTCAATCTCAAAAGAAACCTAGAGTTGTAGTAATAACATATTAATCACACTTTGCCTTGAACAAACTGAAGTTCTAACTTGAATTACAGGAAAGCAATCTACCTATTGCAGAGTTCAATGTTTAAAGAAATAATTATCCAAAGAATCTTGGATTACATTAAGAAAATAACAACCTGGAAAAGAAATCTTTTAAGACACTGCAAAAGGAAAGACCATCTATTCTGTAACCAGAGAACAATACCCTATTCCCAAAGTAGGAATCTTCATCACCTGTTTTTGATCATCACACTTCATGAACTCATTGCTTAACTGAGACAATTGACACACACTGAAAGCTAACTATCTCCTAACAGAGAACATGACCCTAATCCTCAAGGAGTAATCTTCAACACCTGTTTTTGATTAGCACACTTTCATGAACTCATTAAAATAATTAACACACACTGAAGGCTAACTATCTCTAACAGAGAATATGACCCTATTCCCGAAGCAGGAACCTTCAACACCTGTCTCTGATTATCAAGCTTTCATCAATTCACCAAGCAGGATTGCTAACTAGAATGATTAATAGTTACCCAAGCATGAATCATATGAACAAAAATAACACTAACACACTATAAAGCTAATGGGTGAATCTTGTGAAGAAGGTGGGCCCTCCCTTCTCACAAGATTCCCCTAAAATGAGAGGAACTAGAAAGAAATGCTCAGAACAATATTTTATTCATTTGTCCACTGTATCATATTACAATCTGAAGTAAGAACACGTTCCTCTCCGTAAAATCCTTTCTTAGCTAAAAAGATGATATGATCCCTAATGATGATTTCCTCTTATTTAAAGAGGAGAATCCCTTCAATACAATTTGATCAATAAATTACAGGTGTACATCTAAGTCCTATTCTTAGTCAGATCGTCTTTCTAAACTGGAATAGGATATCCTAATCTCCCACAACAAAATGCTATTACAAGTGGTGAGTGAGGTGTTGTTGTTGCGGCTAGAGTAACAACTTCTTTTTTTGTCTTATTGTTACTGCTGTTGTATGTTGTTTCAGCATTGCAAATCGCGGGCTATTTCAGCCACGGGATTTGCGTTCTGACTGTTTCAGCAACTTGGTCTCAGGTAGAAGCAATGGTTAATGCTAGCTCAAGGTGCGACTGTTGTTTCAACATCATTGACCACGAAATCTGTGACAGCTTCTTCTGTGTGAGTTGTTGTTTCAACATCGTTGACCATGGACTGTGTAACAACTTCTTCTGTGTGAGTTCCTATTTCAGCATCGTTGACCATAGACTGTGTAACAACTTCTTCTGTATGAGTTGTTGTTTCAGCATTGTAGACCATAGACTATTTCAGCCACAGGGTGTTTCAACAACATGCCTCAATGCTAATCTGCAGTTCTAACTGTCTCAACACTTATACCTTTCTGATCAATGGTTAAGTATGAGAGTAATGTAAAATTATATGCAAAACGAATTAAACATATAGTAAAAAGAAGAGAGTTATATACCTTTGGAAAGATAGGGTAAGGTGATAATGTGAGTTTAAATGTGAGTGAAACAAGGTGAAAAGGTAGCAAAAAGTGTGGGCAAAAAGGTACATTGTATGGTCCTAACATCTCCCCCAACTTAACATGTTGCATGTCCTCAGGAAACTTCACTCTGAATCAGAATTTGAATACCGACTCTAAGCGTGCAAGTTCCTCAAGCAATAGTTGTGGAAGGTGATGTCTGTTGGAGCTCTGAACCCTTGAACGCGTTGTAACCTTTGCCAAGCTGTTGTTTTGGCCTTCTTGAGCAACTTATAATGGACTTGATATTTCTCTGCTAGCAACCAGAGGATAGAAAAATGAAACTGGTAGCCTATCCAGCTTTCAACACATTGTTGAACACACTTGATGTAGTTAGGTACCCTGGAGATTGCTATCTCAAGATTAGTGGGGCTRAAAGGATTGTGTTCCTGTCTTTTCTCAGTAGATTGTTTCCAAAACATGTTGTTTTCCTGTAGGGCAGCAATCTCTATTGATTTAATGAAGTGTTGACAATATTGAAGTACTGTTGTCTGTAGTTGTTGAATGTGTTGAGTCATCCCTGGTTTCTTTAAAAACTGATAATACTCTATAACAAAGGTGACAACACTTTGTGGTTCTGGCCTTATCCAGAGAAGGCGATTATCCTCATTGTGCTTGGCAGCTAGGAAGTCATCCTGCCATATAATCTGATTGTTAAGGAAGCAGGTGAGTGCCCGAATCTGGATGTCACCGATAAGAGGGTTAAGGTTAAGCTGCCTGTTCTTAGGGATGGCCTCATTATGAAAATATGCCTCACAGAGGAGGTGTTGATCCATAGCAGAGGCTTCTGCAAAGGTTTTAATAAAATCTGTTGGATGTAACACTGCATGGGGTATGCCTTCTGTGATTGATTTGATCTGAAACCATGTAAGTTGTTCCATGAGGAACAAGGAGTAATTGCAGGATGGTTTCCTTGCAACCAATAGCTTTTGTGACAAGTCAAATATCAGGAGCAATCTTCCTTTTATATCTTTGTTCTGTTTCTTGAGGGCACGAGATTCCTGGCGTGTTTTCTCCAAAGCTTCCCAATTTGAGTAGGTATGATTTATCCAGATTTGTCTATGTTCCTGCAGGCTTTTGGTCTGTGTAACAACAGACTCTTTTTTCCATTTTTCTATTATTGCCTGCTCATCCCATGGCTGAGTTTGTGTTTCAGCGTTGCAAGTAGTAGGCTGAGGTAGGGTTTGAGTGTCTTGTTTCACAAAGGTGTGGGTATTGATCTGGCTGGGAGGGGCAGATTCATTAATAGGCAATGTTTGTACATCTTTATTAACACAAGTAGGGGTTTCAGATTCGACATTTGTTGCAGGTCAGGGCTTAGTCTTAATTTTGGAAGGTACTGCTAGTTCTTTTGTAACAGCAGGGTGTTCTTCTTTGACTGCAAAAGTTGAAGGAGCAGGGGAAGCTCCTGGCATTGGAATTTGAATTACTTTGTAGCCTTCTTGATAGTAGATGTCCCCACATTGACTGCACATATATTCTCTATACAGATTCTTTGTTTTAGTTCCTTTTGACATGGTCGTTGTGCGAGCTAGGGTGTACAAATTAAGTTCCTTCTCATAAGCTTCCTTTGCTGCGGCTAGCTCTTGCTTGTAGGCTTCCAATTCAGATTTTAAGAACTCATTTTCTTGTAAGACAGAGGCCATTGTTGGTTCTGGTTGAGGGGTGACTGGTTCTTGTGTAGCAGTCACAGAATCGACAACTGATTCTTGTGTTTCATCTTGTTGATGTAAAGAAAGCAATGTTGCAGCTCCCTGGGCATCTGATTCATGTGTCTCAATAACAATATCAGCAGCTAGTTCTTGTGTTTCAGTTGTAGCTGGTTCTTATGTTTTAGTTGTAGCTGGTTCTTGTGTGACAACTATGGATGGTTCTTTTGTTTCAGCCACTAAATGAGTAGTTGGTTCTTGTGTTTCAGCTACTAAATGGGTAGTTGGTTCTTGTGTTTCAGCTACTGAATGAGTAGCTGGTTCTTGTGTTTCAACTACTAGGTTTGAAATGGATGATGTCACAACATTTTGGGCACCTAGTTCTTGTGTTTCAGTGCCTGTGGGTGGAATAGGCAAAGATTCCATCATTTGGGAGGTTAGAGGTGTACGGGGTATTAGTCGAATGGGTTGGGGGTCTAGGGCAGTGGCAGTAGTGGTTGCCCTTGTTGAGGCCCTTATTCGCTTTCTTTGCAAAAAGGGCAGAAAGAAAGGAATTTGCTTTCGTTTATGTGGGGGATTTTCCTCAATGATGGGGCATGGAGAATTGTCTAGTTCAGAATCATCACTAAGAATATGAAGGGCAGGAGTGGATGATTCTGGTAAAGTGTGGGGTGGGATTGGTATGGTAGGGGGGTTAATTGGACTGATTGGGTCTGTAAGCGGACTGTTAGGTATTTCTGGAGGGTCTTGTGGATGATGTTCTTGAAGATTTTTAGGAATTTCAGCGGCTTCTTGGGGATCTATAGGTGGGTTGTTTAGTGGAGGGTTTTGTTGGAAAAAACCCTTTTGGATAAGCAGTTGAACGAGACGGTGATGAGTGAGTGAAAGGGCAGGATTTTTGTCCTTTTTACAGTAGTGCGACATATTTTTAAGACAACTGAGAAAATAATAAGGAATGTTCACCAATCTATTATCCCGTAAATGAGACAACAGGACAAAATCGTGTTGGTAGACTACCTGGTACCGACCTTCGTAGGTAAGGTAGTGTTTGACGAATTTTGCAACTTTTGGCCATGGAGGTGGCAACGAGTAGAGTTAGACACCCCGACCTTTAGGTTCAATTTGTTCCCCTGGCAAGAGGAAATCCTACTGGGCATTCTGGATGATATGTTTGCGGCTGAACAAATGAAGGCCATTGGTAGGGAGACTTGAAACCTGAGCTATATCCTCTTATGTAACTGAAATATGAACCCCTTGAACAATGGAATGATCTTCCTAGAGATTTTGGGCAAAATGCAGAACCTGTTGTTGATCAAACCCCTAGAGTCTCTGAAAATAACCGAGCCATCCTGCCTGCAGAAAAATTTGATAGCCTTCTGGATACAGTTCTAAAAAGGCTATCATGGTAGGTTAGTAATGTATAACAAAGCCTCCCATAGCTAACAGCTCAGTAAAATACACCGTCAAATAGTCAAGTAACAACTTCTGTGCAGAGTGAGTTTTTGGAGTGAAGGCATGCAAATGGTGGTGAAACAAATGAAAGGATGGTAAATAGGAATGGCGATGGTTAATTCGTGTGAAAAAGTTCGATATTTCCTCCCCCCCTTTTAAGTGCAGCTAATAATGACTTTACATGAGTCGTAATGATGACTTGGAATCTTCTCATTAACTATAGCTTAATTGTATTTACATAAAATTTACATACCTCACCTTTACCTTTTGATTCGTACTTCAAACAAAATATAGAGCCTATCCATAA
>ML791847.1:478784-550383 GCA_009831015.1 Picea engelmannii
GCCTTCAATTACAAATCAGAGGCAGACTGGGATGCAGCTTTGACCAGGCAAGTATATATTTGCATTTCTGGATGAATCATGAAGGAAAACAATAAGAATCATGGTGCATTTAATGGGATATACTGCTCATTGTAGTACAGGTACTTTCCCAGAGGTATAGACATCTACTTTGACAACGTGGGTGGCCGCATGTTGGAAGCGGTTCTGAACCATATCAACATGAACGCTCGGATTCCTCTATGTGGAATGATTTCCCACTATAATCAGGTAGTTATATGAATGTATTGTGTATGCAATATGGAAAGTAAGTACGGAGTTGATGTTTAATATGTGCTCAGGAGTGGAAGCAACGTTTAGGAGTGAGAAACCTGCTCAACTTGGTTGGAAAATCTGCCAAGATGGAAGGCTTCCTGTATACGAAATATCTTCATCGCAGGGGGGAGTTCTTAGAGGAGATGACGGGGTACATCAAGGAGGGGAAAATGAAATACAAGGAAGATGTTAAGGAGGGGTTGGAGAGCTTCTCGGATGCTTTCAATTCCATGTTTAGCGGAGAGAATATTGGTAAACCTGTCATTCATCTCACACCACCGCCATGATTTTGAATCAAATGGAGGTCGGCATGGGAGGGCAGGTTTGCTGAAGTGATGGAAGACGCTGCAGCGACATTGCTCTTGATGCGCTGTATGCTACTTTGTAGATTTTATATTTTATATGGTTTAAAGGTAGTTGTATCTCAAAGTTTGATTTGATCTATTACCGTTGTTTCTATTTTTAAAGGTAATTTCCAACTTTGGTACCATATTTCTATTCATTTTCATGAAATCACCAATCACTAATATTTCTATTCATAATATATGATCTGTAACGGTAAGTAGAATAATATAAAAATTATGCGTGCACATAATTCAGTGTCATAAAAGCTTAAAATTCTTAATACTCTTAAAAAAAAAATAAAAAAAATATCTATGTACATTATGCATTAAGTAATAAAATTTATACTTATAAACAATGTATTTATATTTATAAACAATGTTGTGATATATTAAAAGTATAAAAATGTTTTCATCTCTAGAGATTTGATCCTTCTTGATGTATAATAGATATAGACTTAGGATGATTTATGCTTTCTCTATGTCAACTCTATGTTGAACACATAAAGAATTACATATCTCCTTTAGAGTAAGAAACACACCATTGAAATATCTTAACAACTAGATCCATCTTAAAGTGGATCAAAACCCTTTTTGCCCATCCTAATTTTTAATCACAAGAAATCTTGTTGACTCTCCATGTTAAGCACTTAAAAAATTACACATATCTCTCATATAGGATGTAGAAAGCACCTATTGTGAGAATAAGAAATGTTTTACTTTGAATTACTTTATATATATGATTGAAAAATAAGGTGTACATTGAAATATTTTATTTATGACTCATTGAAATATTTTTTTGTTATTAATATTTTTTTCAACTTCATGTTAAGCACTTAAGGAATTTGCACATTTACCATACACACACAATCACACAATTATGATTGGATTGAGTTATCTTCATACAATTGTGATTGGGTTGGGTTATATTCAATGTTCATAATGAAGAAAAAATAAGATTTTAGTTAACTAGATTTAGATTCTTAAAGGATAACCATCATTCCTTTTGATCAAGCAACAATTTCCAACATAGAGATAAATTTAAGATCATTTTAGTTTCTATGTTGATGAAGGGCCCAACCCTCGTACTCGTTTGAAAATAAAAAAAACCAAGCCCAATTGGAAATTGGAAATGTGGGCATACATGGATCACCTAGAGACTTTGTCTTGAAAAAATGTATGGCTATATGTAGATCCATATTAGAAACATTCTATGTCCAGGGCACATTGTTCACAATTGGTTGTTCATTTTCATGAAATTAGTGATAGTTGCACATTTTGATGAAGTTGTTAAAATTCTTTTCCTTAACCAAGACTAATGCATGCACATAATTCAGGATTTTCATGTAGATAGAATGGATACTTATGAACAATATTGTATATATTAGTGATGTATTCTTTCAAAAAGAGTTTTTGTTTAGAGGGATTTGAACTTTCTCAGTGCATGATATGGATCTACTCTTGTTCTTTCAATGTGTGTGCCATGTGTCAATGAGATTACAATGGTTTAGTGTTTATACAAATTCAATGATTTTAATCGTATGAGTAGTTCAATCTAATCAAGTCACCTTTATTAATTTCAAGTGTGGGCAGGTGAAAGAATCTACTATGGGGCATTTAAATTGTCCCATTTTTCTAGTGAGGGGTAAAGTTCTATGGGCAGAGTTTCTATTACAAAGATGAAATTCCAACTTTTCACATAGTTAAAACAAATACATAGCACATGGGGAGGAAGAGACACTTGTGAGTTTAATTGCTAACACACACATTTCATCTCTCGAGCTTTAATCATTTATAAATAAATCAAACATACATTTCAGGATGATGAAAAGCCAAATGTTTTTGTAACCTCTTTGGGCAATCAAACAATTTCATTTATTTCAACATTATTTCTTTAAAACTTTTCCTTAATGGATAATTGAATTCTTTGCAACTCCTAACTGATTTCTACATATTTCAAAATTTTCCTTTCTAAGAAACTTTGTAAAAACACTAGTGATATTATTATCAACATTACAATAGACTCGGTGAATTTCCTCACTATATATTCTCTCTTAAAAATGATGTTGTATCTCAATATGCTTTGATCTGGCATGGTACATAGGATTGTTGGCTAGTTTGATGGAATTTTGGTTATCACATTTGATAATTGTTGGCACTTTCTGTTCTTTTCCCACATTATCAAGAATCTGCCTCAACCAATCTTCCTCACAAGTATCACTTCATATGGATTTGTACTTAACTTCAGTTCATTGTTTTTTGTTGCTCCATGTCACGATCTTGAATCCAATTCTGAATGCATAACCTATGGTTTATTTTTTGTCATCATGATTTCTAATGCAATCTGAATCAAAATGACCTGTCAACTCAACATCAAAAGTATTTGTATATTTAATACCAAAATTAATAATGTCTTTTAGATATCAAATGACTCTCGTTGTTGTTTTCTATTGTCTTTCATGAGGCTTAGTCATTAATTTACTAAGG
The DNA here is from genome assembly GCA_009831015.1 of Picea engelmannii. Lineage (NCBI taxonomy): Eukaryota > Viridiplantae > Streptophyta > Pinopsida > Pinales > Pinaceae > Picea > Picea engelmannii. The sequence continues at coordinate 481,925 of ML791847.1, forward strand.
ATGTTGATTGAATATGCAATCGTTGGCATGGCAGTGGTGAGATAGTTCAAACTTCCCACCAATTGTTGATACAAAGTAATTTCCACCTCTTTTGTTTCATCATCATTGTAGAGTTTAGCATTATGTTTTAATGGAATAGACACAATATTGCATTCATTCATATTAAACCTTCTAAGCAACTCCTTTATATATTTACTTTGTGCGACAATTGTTTTACCATCTTCTCTCCATACTTCAAGGCTTAAACAATAATGCAATTCTCCAGGATCCTTCATCTCAAATACTTGTGACAATTGTTTTTTTATTCCTTCAATCAACTTAGATGCATTGTCTGTTATGATAAGATCATTTGAATACAAGAAAATAAAATAAATATGCCCCTTCTCATTTGTCTTGATATACACATTATGATCACTTTTATCTTTCATGAAACCTTTATGAGAGAATAAAATATCAATATTTACATACAAAGATCTTGATGATTGTTTCAATCCCTATAAATATTTATTTAACCTGCAAACAAGATGTTCTTGACCCTCTTTCACAAATCCTTCTTGTTGAACAAGATAAATTTCTTCCTTCAATTCCCCATTCAAAAAAGAAGACTTAACAATTCACTAATGTAGTTTTCAATTATGTTTTGTAGCTTATGCAATCATTATTCTAATGGTGTTCATCTTAGCTACATTGCAAAAGTATCTTCATAGTCATTTCCTTCTTTATGTGAATAACCTTTTGCAACTAATCTAGCTTTATATTTATATATACTACCATGAGCATTAAATTTGGATTTCAACAACCATTTAGCTCAAGTTGGGACTTTATTTTTAGGGAGTTCTATTAATTCCCATGTCTCAATATTCATTATGGAATCATATTATTCTCTTGGCATCCCTCCATTTTAGCTTGTTCAAAATTCAACGGTTCCACAACATTCATTACTTGAGTGAGTAATGCATAATATTTATATCTTATAGGTGGTTGAGTATGTTGTGTCGAACTCTTTTGTCCTGTTGATTAAGGTTGGTTGTCATTGATGTCAACCCTTGAAGAAATCCCGGTAGCACAAAGGTTTGGGTAACAGACTCAAGTTTGTTTGATGTAAAGATAACTCGTTATTGTCTTGTCATAGTTGATAATAAGTAGAAATGGATAAACTCCAAAGTGGTCGCCTTATGGCGAACGCTCTCACGGGAAGATGCTTTACGGATTGAGTTATCCTAGAGGTATGGTTAGAGAACCCATGCTTATTTGTGGAATAATGAGATCAAGGTCATTGAATTTGTTAGTGAAACTATCCTATATGGATAGTGTTTGTCATGCCATTTCGAGTGGTATGTGGAACCTCACATAACTCTTCATGGTTAGAGAGTTATGGCCATGAGAAGTTGGAGAACCCAGGTTTGGGTAATTGATTCAAGTTTGTTTGATGGATAATGGTATGATTTTTGATATATTTGCAACTAATACTATTCTATATGTATGGTACATGTCATTCCATTTCTGGTGGTACGTGGAACGTCACATAACTCCTCACGGTTTGAGAGTTATGGCCTTGCGAAGATGGAGGACCCTCTTATGTCATCTAGAAGCCCCAAAATGTCAAAGTAGTCAAAGTGGTTTAATAGATTTTAGAAGGGAAATAATAAAGTGAAGTGATGAGTGTACTATAATTCAAAGTGAAAATAAAATAAATTATTTAAATAATAAATTTAATGGAGAAATTAGAAGTAGGTTAACCCTAAAATAAGGAAAGTGGGTAAAGTGACCTAAAAGATGTTTTTAAGAAAGCTACTTGGGGAGTATAAATAAGAGACAAGGCTCTCTCATTTTAAACACACTTGAGCATATTGAATACCTGTAGGTGTCTGAGGTAACCAAAGGATATCTAAGTTGAATTTCTGAGGAAAGTAAAGAAAAGAAGGCAGGAATTCAAGGAAGGATAAATTCTTTTGAGGATGCTTTCTAAGGTATGTTTTTTTTTTCAGGTCATCTCACTATTTTCGCAATAACGTTTTTTCTAGAATGATTCAGACCGTAAAATTTTTATGTCATTGAGGAAACATATCCAAGTATCTATGTTAAAAAATTCAGCTTGTGGGTCGTCGTATTTTTGGAGTTACACTCCGTGTAAAATATGGTTTGTGGCTAGTCTTGGAACTAGTCAAAAACATGTGTTTCAGGTAAAAACGTAATAACGTTTTCATAACAGATCCAAATTCAATATGACCAAATGTGTTGGTTAGATTACAATCTCTAGTATGTTGTGTAACATTTTCAGATCAATTCAACAAATATTTCATGCGGGTTACGCTCTACAAGGTCGCTCTCTAGAATACACTAGAATTTAATAAGGTGTGTCATTTTTTCTATAACTCATTTTTTGAGAGGTTCCAAGTAGTGAAACATGGAGAAATTGCATAAAACACACCAAATAACATTGTGTATCAGTTTCAAATCTTTATTCATTACAGGTACAAAGTTATGATTATTCAAGTTAGGGTTGTTGACTAATCCAAAACTAGTCTTGTGAGACTAAAGAAAAATTTGATGAAAATGCTAGTCTTTTGTTGTTAAATTTAAGGAAGGTTTGCAGGTATGTGATCATATACACCAGGTCTATTACAAAGTTATAAATCATATTTGGATGATGAAATTAATGGGATCTTTTGGTTGAGGTATAAGTTGGGTACATGGTTGAGACAAGTAGTTGATGAGTTGACACATACATGAGGTGTATAGTTGATGATGTTGGTACATATTGATGAATCATAGTTGATGAGTACTCAACACATGATTGGTACATACTTGGTACATGGTTGGTTTCTCTTGTTTATGGTACAGATTGACTACAGAGTGTTTGGTATAGGTTGGTGCATGGTTGATGCACTTGTGTATGGTACATGTTGATTACAGGTTGAGGTACATGTTGATGCATGGTTGATGCATGCTTCAGATTTATTGGTACATGTTTATAGTGGTATATCTCACATTGATAGTGTGACAGTGGTTCCATCATTCTACTTCTACTTCAGGGCGGTTGGACGGGGCAAGGAAATGTGGTTGTAGCCACCTTCCGGTTGTAGACGAAGAGCATAGGGGGTTTTAGTCTCCTTTTGGTTGTAGCCAGAGAATTGGGGAGTTGGAGCTTCCCTCAGGTTGTACTCTGAGAAACTAGGGGGTTGGAGTCTCTTTCTAGTTGCAGTTGGAAAACAAAGGAATTTGGTGCTTTCAATGAATTTAATTCTTCAAGACATATAAGAAAAAACATTCCATGGTTTTCCTCTGATTTGGGTTTCCACGTAAAACACTGGTGTACTGTGTATGTGTGTAATTGTTCATTTATTATTGTTCATTATTGGATAATAATTCTACATTGATATAACACGTGGATTATTTGGAGAAAGAAGATTATAATTATGTTATCACTGATTCACTCCCTCTCTCAATGATCCAACAATTGGTATCAGAGTAGGTTCCTTCAGAAATTAGTGTAACCACTAAAAGGTAGATCATTGAGAGTACAAACTTGTATAAAAATGGAATACCACAGTTTGATGGACAGAAGTATGTATTTTGGAGCATAAGGATGAATACATATATACATACACAGGTATTTCAAGTTTGGTAATCAATTGTAGATGGATACACAACACCAGCAGTTTCATCAACAAATAACAAAGCAGTGAAACTCGGTGAGAATAATTCCAAAACAAAAAATGAACTTTTGAATGGTCTCATTGATACGGTATTCACCAAAGTAAAAAAATTGCACATTGTAAATCTGATAAAGAGATTTGGAACAAACTTCGAAATATTTATGAAGAAAATACAAAAGTCAAAGAAACAAAGCTTCAAACTTACAGAGGTCAGCTCGAACAACTAAAAATGAAGGAAGATGAAAATATCATGGCCTACTTCTTACGAGTCGATGAAACAATGAATGCAATCATAGGATTGGGAGAAGAAATCGAAGAATATGTAATTATTAAAAAGGTACTAAGATCTCTTCCTATGAGATTTAACCTTAATATATCAACACTAGAAGAAATATCGGATCTAAACTCAATAAGCATGGACGAACTGCATGACATCTTCATAGCATACGAAATAAGAATTGAACAGGAAAATACAGATGTAAAAGAAGCAGTCTTCAAAGCATCCAAAAGATCTAATCAAAATAAAAAAGAAGAATATAGAAGTAACATTGACAACTCGAAAGATGATGAAAAAGTGACCAATTTCGTCAAAAGGAACATGGGAACCGATGGTAGGTATAGAGGTAAGCTTCATTTAATATGTTTTAGTTGTAATGGTATTGGTCATTTTAATAACAAATGTCTTCATAAGAAAAGAGAAATGATGAAGGTTACTCAAAAGGGAAACACACATATAAAGCCAAATTAACTATAAAGAAATTTTTCAAGAAAATATTATGCTCCAAAGAAGACATCTCATCATCAGATGAAGATGAAGTCAGTGACAGTGAGACATGAAGAGTTCTATTAATGACAGTAAAAGACTTTGACAGAGATGAATCCGAAGAAGAATATGAAGAAGCTGAAGAAGAATGTGAAGAAGTCGAAGAAGAAATTGAAGAGGCAGAAGTTGACTTTCGATAAGAATTAATGTGCCATAGAAGTTATCAGAAGAGAAAATAAGAAGAACAAGAAACTACAAGTAGAACTAGACAAAAAACAAGACATTCAAGAACTATAACAAATGATCACAAAATTGAAGGTTCAAATAGAAGAAGATAAAAGAATTGAAAAAACACTCAAAGAACAACTAGAAGAAAATGACATGATCATTAGAAACTTGGAAGCAGAAATTGTCACATCAAGAAAGGATATTCAAAAGAAAAATATGCAGAATAGCTCAAAATTTTTGGATGACATTATCAGTAGTCAAAAATCTCATTTTGACAAGACCAGACTTGGATACAATCAGACAAAAAAGAGATAAAGCTCCAAAACAACAAAGCAAGAAACATATCCAAAAAGATATGCAAAAACAATCAAATGGGATATGAAGATATACACAGAAGATTACAAGGACACTCCTCCATCAAGAAGATTCAGATTTTAGAATCAACAACTGACAAATAGGCCTTAAGAAGAAGAAGGATTCACAAGAGCACCTCCTTTAAGAAGATCCTCAACTCCTAGGTATCAAACTATATTTTTTGGTTTATGTTATGCAAGTAATAATTTTGGACACAAAACTGTGAATTGCAAATCTAACAACAGGAAAAATAACTACTTTGAGAGTAATACAAAAATGGGTTATCTAAGAAGACCTAGTGAAACACAGAGAAGAAGTTACAACAGATTTGAATATTTGAGCACTGAAGTGAAATGTTACAAATGTAACAATTTTGGACATATGACCAAAGATTATAGAATCACAGTCATTCTTAAAGAACCACAATAGAATAAAAACAATCACAGACATGAACATCAGAAAAAAACATGGTTAAGAAAGCAAGATCAATATAGCAATGAAGAATGCACACTTTCTCTACAAGCTAAACAGAAGAAACGTGGTTGGTATGTTGACAATGGATGTTCAAAAAACATGACAGGTGATAGAGACAAGTTTCTTACATTACGAAAGGAAAGAGATGGATCAGTCTCCTTCGAAAATGATGATTCAGCCAAAATCATTAGAAAAGACAGTCTGAATTGAGAACAAGAATGAAAAGACAGAAAATATTCTACTAGTAGAAGATATGAAACATAATTTTCTAAGTGTGAGTCAAATGTGTGACCAAGGTCATAAAGTTACTTTCGATTCAAAAAAGTGTGAGATACGAAAAGAAGGTTCAGTGAAATTGGTCGCTACAGTTGCAAGAACTTCAAACACCATATATGTGTTAAGAGAAATTGGAAATGAAAAGTGTTGTCTAGGAAAGGAAGATGAAAGTTGGCTATGACACAGAAGAATGGATCACATACATTTTGATAACCTTGTCAAATTCAGCAAAAAAGAAACAGTCAGAGAAATTCCCCAGATCACGAAACCAACCAACACTTTATGCAAGCATTGTCAACAAGCAAAGAAAACAAAGACCGGGTTCAAATCAAAGGAATATTCAACGACAATACCACTAGAAATTGTGCATACTGATCTAGTTGGACCAACTAAAACCAAGGGATTAAAAGGTAAGAAATACTTTATGTTATTAGTTGATGATTATACAAGAATGATTACAGTTTTCTTTCTCAAGAATAAGTCAGAAGCTTTTGAAAACTTCAAGATCTATAAGGAAATGGTTGAAAATGAAATGGATTCAAAAATCAAATGCTTGAGATTTGATAATGGAGGAGATTTCACCTCAAAAGAATTTATGGACTACTGCAACAATCATGGAATAAAAAGACAGTTCTTCATTGCTAGGACACCTCAACAGAATGAAGTTGTTGAAAGAAATAACATGACAGTATAGGAAATGGCTCGAATAATGCTAATGGATTTGACAAATATTTTTTGGACACATGCAATGCATACAACAATTAATATTCAAAACAGAGTAATGCTAAAAAACAACACTGAAAAAACCCTTTACGAACTATGGAAAGGAAGACCAACAAATGTAAAGCACTTCAGAGTTTTTAGAAGCAAATGCTATATCAAAAGAGAAGATGACGGAATGGAAAAGTTTGACTCTCGCGTGGACAAATGAGTACTTGTTAGTTATTCAAGTACAATGAAAGCATACAAGTGTTATAATCTAATATTAATTAAAGTGTCACAATTGATGAAACAAACATACCAAAGTCAAAGGAAGAAGAAAATAAATCAATGAAACAACCCTTAAAAGAAGAAACAGAAGATGAAAAAGAAGTAGAAGAGGAAGATGAAGAGAATCCGACAGAAGTAGAAGAGCAAGTTCATGAAGTGTTTCCAAAGACACCTAGCAGATGAGTACAAAAGAATCATCCTTCAGATTAGATTATCAGAAACAAAGATGCAAGAGTTGAGACTATAAGAAAATTCCATTCACCCGAACAAACTCACCTAACACTCTTATCTACAATTGAACCAAACTGTTTTGAAGAAGCCAACAATGATGAATTTTGAAAAAAGGCCATGGATGAAGAATTTGATCAAATAGAGAAAAATGACACTTGTGAACTGGTTCCAAGACCAAAGAATAATAATGTGATCGGCACAAAGTGGGTCTTCATGAATAAATTGAATGAAGATGAACATGTTACAAGGAACAAAGCTAGATTGGTATGTAAAGGATATTCACAGGTTGAAGGAATCGAATTTGAAGAGACATTTTCCCTAGTTGCCAGAATGGAAGCAATATGTTTTCTTTTATCTTATGCATGCTCTAAAAATATTAAAATTTATCAAATGGATGTAAAATCATATTTTCTGAATGGGGAACTTGAAGAAGAAGTCTACATTGAACAACTAGAAGGATTTTAGTTGTCAGAAAACGCAGATTATGTGTGTAAATTAAATAAGGCTTTGTATGGTCTAAAATAGGCTCTTAGAGCATGGCAATATAGATTAAATAAGTATCTACAATAGGAAGGGTTCAGAAAAGGAAGTGCAGACGAAAACCTCTACATCAAGGTAAGTCAAGGTAATATTTTATTAACTGAAATTTATATTGATGATATTATTGTTGGTAGTGATGATGACAGGTTAAGCAAAAAATTTACAAAAGATACGCAGGATGAATTTGAATTGTCATTACTTGGAGAACTATCATTCTTTCTAGGACTTCAGATACGCCATATGAATCAAGGAATTTTTATTTCTCAAACCAAGTATATCAGAGAAATGTTGAAGAGGTTTGGAATGAAAGATTGCAAATCAGTTATCACTCCCATGCAAACCAGTTGCAGGTTGAGAAAAGATGATGAATCGAAGTTTACAGATCAGAGGCAATACAGGTCAATGATTGAAAACCTACTATATGTGATAGCATCCAGACCAGATGTAATGCAGGTAGTTGGATAGGTGGCACGATTTCAAGCAACACCAAAGGAATCACATGTATTAGCAATGAAGAAGATTTTTAGGTATCTCAAAGGAACATAAGAGTTTGGATTATGGTATCCAAAAGGAAATGATCTATCAATTATTGCCTACACAGATGCAGATTAGACAGGTTGTATTGATGACCGATGAAGCACAAGTGGAGCAACATTCTACTTGGGTGAGTGTTTAGTATCATGGATAAGCATGAAACAATCATCAATATCCTTACCTACAACCGAGATAGAGTATATTGCAACAACATCATGTTGTACACAGGTTATTTGGATAAAACAAACTCTGATAGATATACATGTTGAGTATGATGAGTCCATTCCAATATATTGTGATAATACAAGTACCATCAGTATCTCAAAGAACCCGGTGATGCACTCCAAGATGAAGAATATTCCAATCAAGTATCACTTTCTACAGGATCAGGTTGTAGAAAAGAACATCAGAGTTGAGTATGTGGGCACAAAAGAAAAAGTGACAGACATCTTTACAAAACCAGTTCCACGGGAAGCCTTTGAATCTCTTCGCCAAATACTTGGAGTTATTTCTACTCCAAAATGAATGCTTTTTGAATGATTAACTTATATGTCTTATATGTACATGAGGAAGCACCATAAAGAGGACATTTCAGTTAGGGGGAGAAACCCCAGATGGAAAGATAACTTTTCCATTGATGACAAAGGGGGGGAGATTCATCAGATGTAGAGGATAGAGGCATGGTTCCAGGGGGAGAAATGGTCACAGAGATATAGAGGACAAAGGCTTGCTTCCAGGGGGAGAAATGGTCACAGAGATATAGAGGATAGAGGCTTGCTTCCAGGGGGAGAATGAGTGATATGAATTTAGTATTTCATGACATAATTTCAGTTTTGCATCAAAGTGTTGCCATCAATGCCAAAGGGGGATATTGTTGATTAAGGTTTGTTGTCATTGATGTCAACCCTTGAAGAAATCCCAGTAGCACAAAGGTTTGGGTAATGGAACCAAGTTTGTTTGATGTAAAGATGTCTTGTTATTGTCTTGTCATGGTTGATAATAAGTAGAAATGTATGAACTCCAAAGTGGTCCCCTTATAGTGAAATCCCTCATGGGAAAATGCTTTGTGGATTGAGTTATCTTAGAAGTATGGTTAGAGAACCCATGCTTATTTGTGGAATAATGAGATGAAGGTCATTGAATTTGTCAGTGAAACTATCATATATGGATATTTCTTGTTATCCCATTTCCGGTGGTATGTGAAATGTCACATAGCTCCTCACGGTTAAAGAGTTATAGCCATGAAAAGTTGGAGAACCCAGGTTTGGGTAATGGACCCAATTTTGTTTGATGGATAATGGTACCAGTTTTGATATATTTTCAAGTAATAATATTCTATATGAATGGTACATTTCATTCCATTTCATGGTATGTGGAGCATCACATAACTCCTCACGTTTTGAGAGTTATGGCCTTACGAAGTTGGAGGACCCTCTTATGTCATCTAGAAGCCCCAAAAGGTCAAAGTAGTCAAAGTGGTTTAAGAGATTTTAGAAGGTAAATAATAAAGTGAAGTGATGAGTTTACTATAATTCAAAGTGAATAAATTTTTTTTTATTTAAATAATAAATTTAATGGAGAAATTAGAAGTGGGTTAACCTTAAAATAAGGAAAGTGAGTAAAGTGACCTAGAAGACGTTTTTAAGGAGCTACTTGGACAATGTAAATAAGAGTAAAGGCTATCTCATTTTAAAAACACTTGAGCATATTGAATACCTATAGGTGTTTGAGGTAAACAAAGTATATCTAAGCTGGATTTCTGACGAAAGTGAAGAAAAGAAGGTCGAAATTCAAGGAAAGATAAATTCTTTTGATGATGCTTTCTAAGGTATGCTTTTTTTTTTCAGGTCATCTCACCATTTTCGCAATAATTTTTTTTTCTAGAATGATTCAGACCATGAAATTGCTATGCCATTGAGGAAACATATTCAAGTATCTGTAGTAAAAAAATCATCTTTTGGGTCATTGTATTTTTGGAGTTACACTCCATGGAAAATAGGGTTTGCGGATAGTCCTTAAACTAGTCAAAAACAGGTGTTTTGGATAAAAACATCATAACTTCTTCATAAAAGATCTAGATTCAGTAAGACCAAATTTGTTGGTTATATAACAGTCTGTAGTATGTTGTGTAATTTCAGATCAATTCAACAAATATTCTGTGCGGAGCATGCTCTACAAGGTCTCTCTCTAGAGTAAGCCATAATTCATCAAGGTGTGTCATTTTTGTTATAACTCCTTTTATGAGAGGTTCCAAGTAGTGACACCTAGAGGAATTGCAGAAAAGACATTGAAGAACATTGTGTATCATTTTCAGATCTTTATTCATGGAGCTAACATCAAGAATGAACGCATCCGCACCTCCTCCCTAACTAAACACTCCCTTAAAAAAAAGACACTATGTTCGCCTAGAAGACACCAAAATCCTCGCCAAAGAGAATCACCTCTTCAAACACCGTATAAGAGAAGCCATTGAAATTCGTAAACATCCTAGTAACCCAAACAGATACAGTGGGTTAGGACTAAGCGAAAATTGGCTCCCCTTGATCCATAAAAAACAACAATAATCATTGGTAATTTTCATACATTATTATAAATTAATTTATTCATTAAAATCACTTCCTAATTAATTATAATTCTATGACAACCTAGTAACCTCTTAAATAACTTAACCCTATTATGAACATAATTTATAAATATCTAAAATTAACCTTGAATTAATAAACACTTAGAATATAGATTAAGAAGAAGGGAACACCCTAATATCTTAAAAATTACTTAATACCTTTAACCTAACCATAGAACATAGTAATTGAATTGAAGACATTAATAAACAACATTAAATTAGTAATAATTCATTATATACCTTATCCACAATAAGAAACCCTAATATTAAATCAAAACAACAATTAATACCTTAACCCTAAAATAACTCTAATAATCCACTTATTACCTATTAACTAAACCCTAGAACATAAATAAAGATAAAAAAATCCTAAATTAATATTAAAGTATTATATAACCTTAAATAAACAAATTAATAAACCCTAGAAATCTTAACAAACATTTTTTTTTTTTAATTAATTCTATAATAAACCTAGCTAACACTGAAAACTTTTCCACACTTCGAGTAGTTATACCATATCTTCCCATCTTCTTAAACCCGGGCTCATTGTCCTGAAGATGGATCATGATTTGGATCCGAAACGATGATTTGGATCCGAAACGTCGACAGTCTATTGACAACCCTATGGATATTCCGATCAAAACCGAAAATCCCAACCATAGAAATCTCACTCAACGCTTGGATTATTTGGAGAAAAATGATTATAATTACTCTATTATTGATTCACCCCCCCTCTCAATAATCCAGCACGTCCTTCACTACTTTCACCTCTTCTTCTTCTTTTTGGTGTATCTTCTACTCCTTTTGGTGTGATTTGGATACTTGAAGTGTCCATGTTGCTTGAATCTTCATCTCATTCTTGTTCCTGTTCAATATTTGTTGCTTCTTTGACATTTTCATCATAGTTAGAAGGGATATGCCATTGATCATAACTATCCACCTTATGTCCTTCATCTGCATGGTTGTGAACCAATACATATCTACTTGCAAAAACATTATGTGCACTAGGATAAAGCATCTTATATGTTTTTTTATCAGAATTGTAATCAAGAAAAATGCACTTGATTGCTTTAGCTTCAAGTGTTCTATATTCTTTGTGAACACGAAAATAAGTTTTTCTTCCAAATACTCTTAGGTTCCTTACTACTAATTTATACACATAACATGCTTGAAAATAAGCTTTATGATTTAAAATTTTAGTTAGACTTCTATTTTTCAAATAAACTGCAGAACTGATTGCTTCAACCCAAAAACCATTAGTAATATTTTTACCTTTTATCATGCTCCGTGCACATTCAACTAAAGTTCTGTTCTTCCTCTTAGCTAATCCATTTTGCTAAGGAGTATGAGTAATTGTATGTTTTTGTAGAATTCCATTGTTTTTGCAATCTCTGATGAATTTTCTTGATGTGTACTCCCCTCTTTTATCTGATCTTAGGATTTTGATGTACATGCCTGTTTGTTTTTCAACCAAGTTTTTAAATTCTTTAAAAGACTCACATAAATTTTGTTACTTATAAAATAAAATCAAGTATATTTAGTGCTATCATCAATAAATATCATGAAATAGTATGCTCCACCAAGTGATCTTAATTGCATGGGAGCACAAACATTTGTATGCACTAGTTCAAGATTTTTTTTTTTAGCTGTATGAGCAGGAAATTCTTCCCTATGTTTCTTTCTTAGTGAACATCCTTCACAAGAAGTATGTTCATTCTTAAAAAAGAGAATTCCCTCACCATTCCTTATTTTTGAAGTAGCAACAAATCATTATAATTAAGATAATCGTACCTTTGATGCCATAATGCTTATGTTGATATGGTTGTATATGCCAATGCTTGATATCCTTTCTTGTCACATCAATCTTGTGTAATCCCCCAACTCTAATCATTATTGAAATAATATTGCAATGATCCTGTATATATTTTGCAAAACAATGCATCTTTACAAATTCAACTTTGAAATCTTGATTTTATATGGTGGAAACTGAGATTAAGTTCTTCTTTATACCAAGAACATACATGAAATTTTGAATTTGTTTAACACAACCATTTGGCAAGGTTACATACACATCACCATATCCTTTAATTTGTTTTGATCAATCATCCCCAAGTTATATAGTAGCACCATTATCATTCTCATGATAATTTTCAAACCAATCCTTATTACAAGACATATGTATGGAGGCACCAGAATCAAGAAACCAAGCATTTGAGTCATTTGTTTCCACTAACAAGGAAGCATTTGAAAGAAATATCCTAATTTTTCTTCTCTATCAGCAAAGTGGCCAGTATGCCGTATATTTCTATGTTTGGACTCATTATATTTCTTTTTCAAACAATCTCTCGCATAATCTCCAAGCTTGCCACAGTGAAAACATGCAATATTCCTTTTAAAATTAGCATTAGTCTTTGATGGTGTCATACCTTGATGTGATTGTGTATGTGGTATCTTACCACCCTTGTTTCTTTCCCATGGCTTTCCTCTGTATGGAGGCTTCCCTTTTGCCAACAATGCCAAATCTGAACTTGAATACTTGCAATTAATATTTTTCCTTCGTTCTTTTTCTTGTAAAAGAATACCCGCCAATTCATCAAATGTAGGAGATTTTTCTCTAGCTGCAAGACTAGTAACAAAAAATTGATATTCTTCTAACATTCCATTCAACGTTACAATTACTAAATGTGTGTTAGGGATCTTTTCACCAATATCACCAAGCTTGTCTTTCAATTCTTTAATTATATAAAAAAATTCACTGACATTTTCATTCTCCTCCATTTTAATTGAAAGCGATTTAATTTTGAGGAACATAACTCGGTTTGTATTGGTCATCTCATACAAACCTTTAAGGATCTCCCATGTCTCCATGGAAGTCCTATAGTCTCTCATATGTGGAATAATATTTTCTTTCACAAACATTTTGAGGAGCACCTTTGCTTTACTTTCTCGGTGCTCTCAATATTGGATTGAGTTTGCAGAGGCATTTGGTAAGCACTTTTGATTTTCTTTCTCGGTGCTCCCAATCTTGGACTGAGTTTGTAGAGGTTTTTGGTTTGGCTTCTTTTCAAGATGCGATGGACCGAATATTTTCCCCTTCCATCAAGGTTTGAATTTTGAATTTCCAATTCACATAATTGGACCCATCTAACTTGTTTGATTCATTCAGATACGAATCAACCAAAGCATTTTACATATTTAATTACACCTTAAAAAATTCTTGCAATTAATACACCAATTTATACAAATAATATCTCTCCAAATTAAAATTTGGGAATTAAAAAATACATATCTGTCATTTTTTTACCTCCATCATGAATACAACCAGGCTATGTGACCTTTGGAAGGGTTTTCTCTCGATCTTCTTCAATGGATTTTCTTCTGGGGACAAAAAAAAAAAAACGCCCAGTGACTCCCTAGGGTTTGCTTTGCATGCAGACTCCTCCTGAATGCAGGTTTCAACTCTACCCATGGGATTTAATATCCAAATCTCTCTCTATCTCTCTATTTGCACATGGGATTTAATAGCTCGAATGGAGCTCTTATACCATAATACAAATACACAACACACAGGGAGGAAGAGACACTTGTGAGTTTAATTACTCACATACGCATTTCACCTCTCATAATTTGTTCATTTATAGATAAATCAGAGATACGTTTAAGGAGAATAAAAATCCAAACACTTTCGTAACCTTCATGGGCAACCAAATAGTTTCATTTATTTCGACATTATTTCCCTAAGAATAGTTCCTATCAGATTTGAGGCTAATTTTACAAAGAAGAAAGTGGTATAAGTTCTCCTTATCTCATACCGCATGAATGCATGCACACGTGCTTTCACATGAGTGAATACCTCATCTATCAATAGGATAGAGAGACGACATCACATTCACTCTCATCAATCCAATGCCGCCACTATACAAACAATTACATTTTCCACACAAATTATTAACAATAACATTAATGTGTCATGTTGAACAAACAAATGTAAATAAATAAATTCATGCTTCAGTTATCATTATGTTCAAAGGTGGCTACTTATACCAAAGGAAACACGGGAAACCTCTAGTGGAAAAATGGTTGCTTAAGGAGAACACAATATAACAAATGCGAAGAATGCTTCTAACATGAACTTTTTTTCTATAAATGACATCGAATAACAACCAATAAGGCATGAAATGTATTAAAAAATGATTCTAAATAATATGAAGTTAGTAATTGCATTTTCAAGGAAATCAAATATATCAAATAACAATGAATAAGGTAGGCAATGTATTCAATAATAGTGTTAAATAATATGAAATTATGAATTACATATGCAACACAATTAGTGGTGAAGTTGTTAGATAGCTATTGTCCTAGTCATGGTTAGTAAAATAAATATAGTGAATCGATTAGTGTCAGGAATCTTCATGAACCCATAATATGTCGTGTAGTAGGCATAACACTAATAATGAATGTTATTCTCCACATAAAGTCAACCCATGGAACAATGGAGAGAACTACATTTTTTAGTCTAAGTTTGGGTTGGGATACACCAATTGCTTTCCTCTATTTCCCTTTTCTTGTTAGTCTCATGTCATTTCCAAGTCAAGGAGTCTTAAAATAGACATTATCGCTATTGTTGACCATGGTATACCATGGTTGACTAAATTACTAGTTGATAAAGACCTTGGTTGGCCATGACCGTGACCTAGGTTTACCATGGTTAACTAGATTACTAGTTGATAAAGACCTTGGCTGAACATGACCATGGTTCAATGTGACGATGGTTTACCAAGACCATTGTTTACCATGAGCATGGATGGCCAATTTTGACAATGGTTAACTATGGTTGACGATGTTCTTGGTTGAACCATGACCATGGTTGATATATGGCTGACCATGACCATGAGCATGGCCATTTTCGACCATGACCATGACCATTATCGACCAAGAAAGGTAACATATGTCATACCATCATGCCAATTCATTATGAATGGATCACCCACCCAAACAACCCTAAACATGATCCCTTTAGGATCTTATGACCTGCTGATTGGCATGGACTGCTTGGCTTCCCATAAAACCAAGTTGGATTGTTACAATAAATCTTTGGAATGTGAAGATGAATAAGGGAGAAAAATAAACCTACAAGGAATTCAAAACCTTGTCTCAGTGAGACAAATATCATCCCTTCAAATGAAGAAGTATTGCAGAAAAGGATGTCCTTTGTATGCAATACAAGTGTTGAACTCCGTTGAGAAAAATAAACTAATCCTAGATGACCATCCCATATTAAGAGAGTATAAATATGTGTTTCTAGAAAAGGTACTAGGTGTACGTCCAAGAAGAGATATTGAATTTTCAATAGAACTTGTACCAAGAGCAGTGCTAATGTCTAGAGCATCCTATAGAATGAGTACACCAGAGCTAGTTGAGCTCAAACTACAGCTAAAGGATATGTTGGAAAAATGTTACATTCAGCCTAGTGTGTCTCCTTAGGGAGCACCAAATTATTTTGTGAAAAATAAGGATGGCACACTTAGGTTGTGCATAGACTATAGACAATTCAATAAGATGACCATTAAGAATAAGTATCCCTTGCTAAGGATTGATGACTTGTTTGACCAATTAAGGGGTGCTACAATTTTCTCCAAGATTGACTTGAGGTCTGGATACCATCAATTCCAAATTAAGGATGAATACATTCACAAAAAAACCTTTAGGAAAAGATACATGAACTATGAATTTGTGGTGGTGCCATTTTGGCTTACCAATGCGCCAACCACTTTTATGTGCTTAATGAATAATGTATTCAGTAAGATCTTGGACATATTTGTGTTGGTTTTCATTGATGATATCATAATCTATTCTAAGAATAGGGAAGATCATGAAGAACATCTCAAGTTAGTGCTTCAAGTGCTAAGAGAACATCAACTCTATGCTAAGTTTAGTAAGTGTGAATTTTTCCAGAAACAAGTCCATTACTTAGGCCATATTATTTTTGAAGGAGTGCCAGTTGATATTAACAAGATCAAATCCATTATGGATTATCCTACCCCAAAATATGTATCTAATATCAGATACTTTATGGGGCTGGTAGGATACTATAGAAGGTTCATAAAGGGATTTTCCAAAATTGGTTGCCCAATCACATCCCTTTAGAAAAATTAAGTAAAATTCATTTGGACATCAAAATGTGAAGAGATATTCCAAGATCTGAAATACCTTCTAACCAATGCACCTGTGTTCAAGATTCCAGACCCAAACAAGGACTTCCATGTGTGTATGGAGGCCAGCAAGGAAGAGCTCGGAGGAGTCCTTATGCAATAAGGACATGTGATTTGCTACAAATCCAGAAAAATGAATGAGCATGAAATCAATTATGTGACCCACGATTTGGAATTGGCTTTCATAGTACATGCTTTAAAAATGTGGAGGCATTACCTCCTAGGTAGAATATGTGTGCTTATGACAGAACATAGTGGGTTGAGATATTTGTTTGATCAACCAAAACTCAATGCTAGACAAGGTAGGTGGATGGATCTCCTTAGTGAGTTTTTGAAATAAAATATATCGAAGGAAAATAAAATAGGGTGGATGATGCCCTTCGTAGAAGTATGAAACTGATTCACTTGGTAGCTATAAGCACCTGTGAATCAGACATCAAGGAGAGAGTCAAAAGTACACAAGAAACATATGCATTTTTCAAGACTGTGCAATCATACTTAGAGAAAGAGCCCACAAGGCTAAAGTATGAGGGCTATCAAATGTTGAATAAGGGTCTTCTAACTTACAAAGGTAGGTTGTATATTCCAAATTGTGATGACTTGAAGAGGTTCATAATGGATGAACTACACAAAAGACCATATATTGGTCATCCTAGTTATCAAAAAATCATCACAACCAGTAGGAAACTATTTTATTGGCCCGTATTGAAAAATGACATAGCTAATTACTTAGCTAAATGTCTAGAATGTCAGTAAGTTAAGGTAGAGCACCAACATCCAACATGGTTGTTGCAGCCTCTACCAATTCCATAATGGAAATGGGAAACTATCTCCATGATTTCATCATAGGGTTACCAAAATCAACCAAGCATAATGACGCCATTATTGTAGTTGTGGAAAAACTAAGCAAGGATGCTCACTGTATTCCTGTAAATTCAACTTGCAAGGCAATAGATATTGCCAGTATTTTCATGAAAGATATATTTAGGCTAAATGGCATGCCTAAGAAAATTATGTGAGACAAAGATACATTTTTGTTTCTCTAGGGAGGAAATGTGTTGTTCGAGAAAATACCTGAGGATTTGATGATGTGTCTTAATTTGGAAGCGTTTCCCCAATAGATAAGGGCGTCAAACATCCACAACATGAAGAATATCGAATGTTTCCTTTTCATAGATTGATTTTCCCAAATTTTTCTCTGATAGTTGTTTGTTGGTAAAGGCTAAAGGCCGACCCTCTTGCATAAGGAAGCATCACATTTCAGGACAAAGGCCTTTGTGAAATCAGGAAGGGCTAGGAATGGAGTGGTGCACATGTCCATATTCAAGGTTTGAAAATCCTGAGCAGCTGTGGGAGCCCAAGTGATAGAATTATTTTTAAGGAGAGCAGTGAAAGGTGCCACAATCTTTCCATAATTCTTAACAAACTTGCGATAATAACCTGTTAAACCCAGAAATCAAAGTAGGATTTTGAGAGTCTTTGGGTGATACCAATCTTACATAGCTTCAATATTTTCAGGATCCACCCTGACAACGGCCTTGCCAACAAGATGACCCAAGTACTCAACTTCTGAGGTGCCAAAAGCACATTTAGATTGTTTGAGGAAAAGTTGGTGCTGAGAGAGTAGATGGAGAACTCGATACACATGAGAAAGATGGGCTATCCAGGTTTTACTATAGATGAGGATATCATCAAAGAAAAGTAAGACAAAATGATGGAGAAAAGGATGGAAGACATGATTCATGAGGCTTTGGAAAGTGGAGGGAGCATTACACAAGCCAAAGGGCAGGGCCAAAAACTCATAGTGGCCCTCATGAGTTCTAAATGTAGTCTTAAGAATGTCTTCCTCGTTCATACATATCTAGTGGTATCCAGAATGAAGATCAAGTTTAGTAAAGAACTAGGCCCCACTTAATTCATCCAAGAGGTCATCAATGTCAGGAATGAGAAATTTGTCCTTAATGGTGAGTTTTTTTAGGGCGCAAAATTCAAGACACATGCGCCAAGAATCTTCTTTCTTAAGGACCTTGACCATAGGAGAAGAGTAGGGGCTCGTACTAGGTGGATAACACCTGCGTTGAACAATTCTTGAACAATTTTATCAATTTCATTTTTTTGGGAAAAAGGATGATGATAGGGATGGATATTGGGAGGAAGGCTGCCAAGGACAAGGGGAATGGAATGATCATGAACACCATGGGAAGGAGGGAGTCACTGGGGAGTGGAAAAAACCACTTGATGTTTAGAGAGGATGGATTGGAGGTCTTGTGGAACAGAGGGTGTCTCAATGTCTTGAATGGAATGGAGTTATGCAATAATGCCAGAGTGACCTTTTTTTAGCATATTTTCCATGCGACGGGAACTGACGATCTCTGGGGAACTGACGGGGATGCCTTGGAACTTATATTGTTGGCCCTCCTGGTTGAATGGCATGGTTAATTCCTTAAAATCCATGAGAATGGGACCCAAAGTCCTTAGCCATTCTACACCCAACACAATGTCACAACCGCCCATGTCGATAGAAAACATATGAGATTTCATGTGGTATTGACCAATTTGGAGACGAACATTTTCACAATGCCTGCCACATTTCATGGACCCGCCATTGGCAATCATGATTTGAAAATTATTGACGACGCGGATATAACAATTATTTTCTTGGTCATGTAGTGATGAATAAAATTATGTTTCGCTTCCACTATCAACAAGAATGATGACCTTCCTATGCTTAATGTAACAAATTAGCTTGAGGGTTTGGGGAGCAGAGAAGCCAGTGAGATCATTTAGGGAAATGACCGATTCTACTTTGGGAGGGCGGAGGGAGGGTTCATGTCAGGGGTTCAATTGACATGGCCACAATGGGAGCCTCAACATCGTCTTTCGAAACATCCTCCGAGATGGCCATAAAAAGATTTTGTTTCTTACACTTGTGCCTGGGAAAATATTTGTTATCACAATTATAACAAAGGCCTTTGAGTTGGCGTTCAACTATTTCTGCCCTGGTCAATTTCTAGATCTTTAGTGGAGTAGAAGGAGGAGCGAGAGTGGCTGGTTTAGTGCGAGGAATAAAGGAGGGTTTTCGGTTTTGAGAAGAGACAACCTATTGTGATTCCTTATCTATTTTACTAGTGTCCACCCAAATCTGAGGCTAAGACACAAGAACATGGGCACAAATATCATTCTTGAGGCCACTGATAAAACATTCTTGGAAAAAAGCATTAGACATGCCCTCTGTATGGAAAGATAATCGCTTAAAAGAAAATAAAAAGTCTTCCACTATGCTAGATTGTTTCAACTTTTTCAAGTGACCTAAATGGTTGGTGTCAGTGTCAAAGCGCTCATAAAGCTCTGCCACAAAGTGTTTCCAAGCCACATACCCTTGGCGGACATTATTTCTCCATTTCCACCATTGCCAACATTCTTGATCTAGATGGAGAACACAATACCGGAGTTTGGCCAACTCATTTATAATGCCATCCAAAGAGAAATAATGTTCCATTTGAGTTACCCAGGCAGTAGGATCCGATCCATAAAAAAATTTCACATCCACACGTAGAAGGCATAGGTCATGTTGAAAGTGATGGGGCTGGAAATTTTGGGAATGAGAGGAAGTTTCACCTTCGGTTTGCAAAGGTGGGTCAGATGAGGGAAGATCTATAGGGATATGCAGCTTGACGCAGATCATTGTTGTCATAGGGGTAGACCCAAGGTTCAACGCTACAACAACACACCAACAAAACCCTAACTACCAGCCCTTTCGACAACACCTACAAAGAAGATGAAGTCTCACCCAAGGTTGAGGTAGGGGTGGTTGCGAGACTCAGGTGTCTCCAACCTTAGCTGGGACAGAGATATGTGATTATAACACTTAGAAATCACTTAGCATAGATTATTCATTAATATTCAACCCTTATGATACTTTGCAGATAGCACAAAGCATCACAATATGTACTTAGATCTAAGATAATTCAACACTTAGCCACAACAAGATAGGTTAGATTCGAAAGATCATGCACTAAGCATCTTACATACCAGATCTAACATTCATTCATATCTCATAAGAACAAAGAATAAATAGATATATCTAAACACATCAAAGCACTTAGCAGAGGAAGATACAAACACATCAGGTCAAGGCACAGAGCACAACACACAGATTTACCGTGGTTCACCCCCACCCTGGGGCTACGTCCACAAAGTCTTCTTCTTTATTAGCATCAGTTAATCAGGTTACAACACATAGCCATCCAAATCCCTCTTCGCATAGGAAAGAATATTTGCGTAGCTCGCTAGATCCTTCTTCCTTGCGCTATAAGCACAGAGCCTTCTACAATATCCTACACTTATCCTCATACAGTGTGCACAAAGAATTTACAATCATTACCAACACTTAGCACAACTCGTAACTCTTCGATCACATAGATCACACTCTATTACTCTTCTCTCTCTTACTTACTTCACCTATACATATATTTATACATATAAAAGTGGCCCTAAGTGTGGGTAAACCCATGGGCTGACATCCCTTTCCCATTACATTATCCCCAAAAACCCAAAAATGACCCAAAAAGAGGTCTAACTTCCATGATTTTCACTTCGTGTTGCGCTCCATCTTTGAAAAGCTGTCAAAGTCCCAAAAAGGGTAAAATATGACCAAGTGTTCCTCAAAACTTGGTCAGGGCCAATAGGCTCTCAACACTCACCCATGACTCGTCCCGAGTCACTCAGGTTTGGGTAACTTTTCCTCAAAGGTCTCGAGCTTGGCTCGAGCTTCTTTGACTTGTCTCCGTGCTACTACTTCTTGCTTAGCGAATTCTTGAACAACCGCTTCATTGATAGGTCCTTCTAGTTGCTGCTTAACTGTAACAACTACTTGTTCTAGTAGTGTTCCTTGGCCTTCAATTTCTTCAAACAGTAGGTAGGCCGCCTTCTGGCTTGGATGGAGCTTCGGGGTGACTTCCATCACTCTATTATGCGTGGTAAGAATAAGTTGTTGGGTAGTGCGTTGTTCTTGGGATCTCTTCATCCTCTCGATGGGTGATAGGAGCTTGAGCTACGCCTATACTGTATCTGCATGCTGCTTTTATTCCTGGAGTTGGGACTCTAGTTTCTTGAACTTTGGGACTTCAGATAGTTTTTCATATATTTGTGCTCTTCTACTACTTAACTGTTTACATTCTACATTAAGTGTTTTAATCCTCTCGACGATGCTCTAAGAATTCAATTCTCGTTGGTCGCGCACTTCCTGTGGAGTCTGTGGTATGGTCTAAAGCTCTAATTCCACGACCCTTTGTTGAAGTTGCTGAATAAATTCAGCCAGCTTCATCACTTGGTGCTCTATGGGCTCTTTGACCTTCTGCTCTAAGATGGTCGTAGAGAGAAATGCTCTGTTGGATGCTTCTTCAATTCCTATTTCCTTTGCGAGTAGCTTCTCTTTCTCTTTTTGGATCTTCGCTCTGTCTTCTTCAAATTTTGCTTGGAGAGTATTCTTCTCTTACTGCACGCCTTGGCGTTGCTCAATAATTTCCTCCCGTGTTTTCTTTAGGGCCTGGGTGGCCTATGCTTTTTCTTCCTGAGCATGTCGAAGGTGTACTTTGACTGCATAAACAATCTTGCGGAGTTGAACTGATTCATCTCCCACTTCTATTATTCCTTCTGGCAGAGGTGCAATAGAGATTTCTTGGCTAGACTGGAGTGCTTTCTATACTCCTTGGAGCGCAATCTCAATTTGGCTATACATTTGTTCCTTATTCACCTCCTACTTCTCTATTATTTCCTTTGAAGCATCATTGACTGTTGCAACAATGAAATCAAAGTCATCCAACGTGAGGGTGGTTCGCATCTTGGTTACAGGGGTTCTTGGTTTCTTTTTGGAGGAATATTTCAGAGGTGAGACCTTCCTTTTCTTCGATGAGTCTTCTTCGTCCCTAGGCGGTGGTACTTCGACTTTCTGTTGTTCAATTTCTGTACATTCTTTGTCATCACCTTATTCATCTAGTGTAATGGAAGCCGTTCTTACAAATAGGCTGTCAACATCCTCAACTTCTTTAGTCTTCTTCATCGTCTTTGCTTTCTTTGTCTTACTGGGCCTAGGTGTATCCTACACAGTTCCGGGGCTGTCGATGTCGGACATTTCTGCGAGGTCTACTGAAACAAGGAGGTCCACTGACCATTCCTTGATGATCTCTTCCAGGTCTTCTTCTGTTAGCTTATAATAGGATCGAAGCTGTTCCTGTTGCTCATCAGTGCGTGGGGTTAGGTATATAAGGTGGTGGTCCACGTTGAACTTTATCAGAGGTCGAAATCTCTGTAAAGTGTTCAGGGTTATGCGAGGTTCACTCCTTATGGCTATTTTCAATTGGTTATAATACACGTGGAAAACAAAATTTGATTTCCATTGCTTGCTTATGTCGTTCGAGTACCATAATGTACTAAACTTTGTGGCTAGTGGCTCAAAGGGGTCAAGGTCTAGGAAAGTTGCGCCTTCCGGTATCTCCCATGCAACAAAAGCGATTAGTATCAGGAGCCAGCTAAAATGGAATTCATGCCCCTGATCCTGGGATTCTCTATAGTCAATCTCGAGTTGATTCACCAGGTACTTCACCTAGTTCATCTATAGTCCCTCTACGCACTTTCCTGCGAGGTCAACTACAAAGCCAAATACTTGTGTTAGTCAATTATTGCGTACCAATTTCCCTGCGATCATTTGGCATGCAAGGTGCACTGCACTGCTTTCAATAGAAGCTACCTTGTAGCCTCTTGCATCTTTCTCAACATATCCATAGGCTTCTTTGATCTTCTGCGCAAGAGCGCGGTCTGCTATCTTTCCAAGATAGTACTCATGGGGATCAGGGCCCTGCATGCTAAACCTGATGATTCTATTGATCATCGCTGAATCAATAGTTTTATGATGTTCTAATCACAGGTATCCTCTGTGGTAACTTGCTAGTAGCAATTTTACACAAGCATTTAGTTCCTGGTGTCTACCGAAGTGCGGTATTTTCATAACGTTGAGAAAAGTATACTGCGCGAGGTTCATCATCCATTTCTGAGGGATGAGAGTCTAATTCTTTCCCTTAGTTCTTTTCAAGTACTTATATGGTGCGAACATGCTGTAAAATTTATATTCCCCAAGGTTGAAATCGCAAAACTTCAACGCTGTAACCTTGTCCTGATCTGCGCAGTAGATGCGTACTCCTTTCGGTAGATATGCAGTGACTAGGGTGTATTCAAAGTCTCTAGGGACACTGTCCCTATTAATCTCACCGCTCAGAGGGGGTATGTAAGCTGGTAGAATGGATGGCACTAACTTCACGTTGGCTATGTTGTCCTTATGCTTAGTTCTCCTCTTTGTGCTGACTCGAGATGTTCCTGCTCGAGCAGTCGACAGGGAGGCTTGCACCCCTCTCGTCGATGATGCTTGGAATCCAGTGGACATTCTTCTTTCTAAAATGACTCTCTCAGTAATTAAATCGAGAAGCACCTCTGTGACAGATTCCTCAAGTGCGGTGAGCTTGTCGGACATACACACTTGGGAAAGATAATCAGGGTCATGATGATCTCAAAATACTACACTAGGATGAACAATCTGCTTGCAATGATCACTGTATATAATCACTAGTTCTGTGTGCTTCAACTTTTCAGTTGGAAAAAGTGTTCTTCGGGTCTGACGCGATGAGCTAAATAGGAAATTCGTCAATGGTCTGCTTGCAATGGGTATGAAGCTTCCATGAACGTTGATCCATCTATTATGGCATGGTCCAACGGTCTGGTGGTGATCCTTTAATTATTTTTTTTCCATTATAGGTTGAAGTCGAACGGGTATATTGGTCCAACGACTATATTTCTTTTCCACAATGAAGTTCCATATGTCGTTGTTCTGATATCCTGACGAAGCTCAATTCCTATGATTTTTCCTTCTGCGAAGTTTCCTCTGGAGTCTTCTGTAACTTTTTGAACTTATCTCTCTTCTTACTTAGCTTCCTATCCTTCTTCCTAGTGAGATTTGTCTTGGCCATCCATTTTCCATTCTGATTCTTATCTTCTCTCGACATAGTCACTTTGCGATGCTGAGATTCTTTCTTCAGATCCAAGGGTAATACTTCTTCATCATATGGATTAGATATTTCGGTATTATGTGGTTCCTATAATTCTCTTATAGTTTCGACATCCAAGTCCCTGGTGTCTAATAGCTTAGATATGTCCTCTTGTTCTTCCATCAAGTAGGTGATCCTTCTAGTCGTAAATTCCATGAGTTCTTGCTTCTTTTGTTCTAGGGATTCCTTTTCTTCTTTTCTCCAGATCTTGTCTTTTTCAATCCAGATCTTGCCTAACAAAGTTGGAAATGGGGCATGGTCCTCAATAATTTTAATAACTTCAAATTCTTCCTCTGTCGAAGCTCCATGGGTACTCATAGCTATCTGGGTAATCCTGCCACATATGGTTACCATTTTTCCTTTAAACAACCCTATTTTTCCTAGTGAAGGAACCATAGCAGGCCTTCCTAGGGGTTTCCAATTACTTTATGTCATAATATTCATCTATGTTCCCTCATCCAGACCACAGTCAATGTTGAAGTCTCCTATTCTTACTTCTATATTCTCCTTTTCTTTGAAGATCTCTGACAAACTGACATGTTTATGTTCATCCAGGGTTTCTTTCATTTTCCAGTAACATAATATCTGATTCTTTCTGGGGTTCTTCTATAATCTTAGTCTCTTGATCTCCTTCAGAGTTTTCTTTCTCCATATTCAACTTTTCAAGTCTAGCAATCATTCTAGGGCAATCTAGTACTTCATGGTCCATAGCCTTACAACATAGGAAACTAGGGTTTCTCCTAGGGCATTCCTTAGCAATATGTCCTGGTCTTATGCAACTGTAACAAAGAGTTAATCCTCTCTTTCTCTTCAATGATCCCCATATTTTCTTCTACTATGTGCTAGGGTCATAATGGCTAGCCTGCAAAAATTTATTTCTAGGATCTTTCACCCATTGGTTAGTCCAAAAATTATTTCTATGCATAGGTATAACATATCTTTCATTATTCTTATCAGATCTATTCATATCAAACATTCTTTCATCTAATATTGCCTAGTTTTCAAGCTAGGACAAAATCTATCAAGCATACCTAAATCCATACTTTAGAAACAAAAATTTTCACTTCTTTTACTTCTACCGGGCACAAAGCTTCCAGATCTAAGATCTTTTAACTATTCTTACCTTTATCAGAGTACAAAGCTTACAGATCTTACCTCTTTTTGTATATATGACCCTTTCTTTTTCAACACAGAGCTGTTTAGATCAAGTGGATCATTGTGCACTAGGGCATAGATCCACGCACAGAGCTTTCACAATTTCAGGACGAATATTTGCACAAAGCTTCTTCTACTCAATTCCCAGCAATCATAGTTCCAGGTCCTAGCAACAGAACCATTTTTTGGCACAAGGTAAAACCCAAGGTTCAACACTACAATAATGCACCAACAAAAACCTAACTACCAGCCATTTCGGCAACACCTGCGAAGCATATGAAGTCTCACCTGAAGTAGAGGCAGGGGTGGTTGCGAGAATCAAGTGTCTCCAACCTTACCTGAGACACAAATATGTGATTATAACACTTAGCAATCACTTAGCATAGATTATTCATCAATATTCAACCCTTATGATACTTCACAGATAGCACAGAGCATCACAGTATGTACTTAGATCTAAGATAATTCAACACTTAGCCACAACAAGATAGGTTAGATTCAATAGATCAAGCACTAAGAATATTACATACCAGATCTAACATTCATTCATATCTTAGAAGCACAAATCATAAATATATCTATCTAAACACATCAAAGCACTTAGAAAAGATAGAGACAAACACATAAGGTCGAGGCACAGAGCACAACACACAGATTTACCGTGGTTCATCCCCACCCTCGGGCTATGTCCACAAAGTCTTCTTCTTTATTAGCTTCAATTAATCATGTTACAACACAGAGCCATCCAAATTATTCTTCACATAGGACAAAATATCTGTGCCGCTCGCTAGATCCTTCTTCCTTGTGCTAAAATCACAGAGCCTTCTACAATATCTTGCACTTAGCCTCTTACAGTATGCAAAAATCATTTACAATCATTACCATCACTTAGAACAACTCTCAACTCTTCAATCACATAGATCGCACTCTACTACTCTTCTCTCTCTTACTTACTTCGCCTATACATCTATTTATGCACACAAAAGTGGGCCTAAGCATGGGTAAACCCATGGGCTGACATCCATTTCCCGTTACATTATCCCAAAAAACCCAAAAAGGACCCAAAAAGGGGTCTAGCTTCCACAATTTCCTCTTCCCGTTGCGCTCCATATTTGACAAGCTGTCGAAGTCCCAAAAACGGTCAAATATGACCAAGTGTTCCTCAAAACTTGGTGAGGGCCAAAAATTATCATAGTGAAGGAGACAAAATAGGTATTGAAGGATTCAAGTTTTGTAGTGAGGTCTTGTTTGAGGTCTTATTTGAGGTCTTCCATTTTGGCATCGATGGAAGAATGCATGTTTTTATTGATGGTGCCAATATTGGCACTAAGTTGTCTCACTTCTTGTTGGGTTTCTGTGAAATTAGAGTGCAAGGAATTGAAGCGATATTCCAAGTATTGGCTATAGGTCTGGTCCAAGATGAAGAGGGAACATGAAAAGGGGAAGGTGGGACCAAACAAAAAATGAGTTATGGATGAAGTGTATCACAATGATCAGGGTGACGAGTGGAATCCAATGGGGTAAAGCCCAAATATGGGTGTTGGAAGGGGGTCGGGTCCACGAGAAAAAAATATTGTTGAAAAATGATAAGTATGATTGTGATAGGGGCGAAGAGAGGAATCCAACGGGATAGGTCTCAAATAATGGTGCCAACAAGATTTTGTTTTTTACTCCTACGAAGTTATACTCCGATATGAAGAATACTGCAGTGATGAAATGCCCAAATGCTTAACAAGAAGAAATCTGTAGTAATTTTGCAACTCGAAACTAGGAGACATAGTTGCGTGGAAATAGATATTGTATGTTCTATTTTTGTTTCCATCCCAAGGGTTAGAGTATTCAAGGGTTCTATAGACAAGGGTTTTTCCTATGCTATATCTCTCTGATATACAGGTGGGGTCCAACAGTAGTACTCGACCTAATATCTCAGGGTACCAACTAAGGAGGCTAGACCGTGCCCTTAGCCATACTACCCGACTACCAAGGTACTAGAGAGTATCTTCCCGAGTGTTGTTCTCGGTGGCACTATAATAGTTAGACGATCGATTGGTTTATCTATGGAGGGCTTGAGGAGATCTAGGTCAATCCGTATATAGTTTTTTTCTGATCCGCTACGACTCGAAGGGGTACCAATAAGGATTACAAGCGTGGCCAATAGATGTGCACTTAAGTACCACTTGTATTTCCTGCGTGTATGAATCCCCGACCACAAGTTTATGCACATAACGATAGATCTTTGTATCTTTAAGTCATCGAAATACGTTTCTACCCTGAAAAATAAATTAACCCACAATGTTCTACCGAGGATGGTGCTCTGATACGACTTGTAATATTCCAGATACAAAATAGTATGCATAACATAAATTATTAGCTAGAAATGACATATAAACAATGATATAGCCAGAACAACACCACAATAATACTAAAATAATACCGGAATAACACCAGAAAAAACACTTTGATTACTGAGAGCAATGTTCACTTGCCTCTTCGAGGGGGAAACCTCCAGTAGAGAAGACCTCTATCACAATAATATCCAAGACAAAACTTATCATATATTCTACTCTTATTTATACTAAATATGTCTATCCAAAAGAATAATCTAGAGGAAGATCCTTCTAGAAGAGGAAGCTTCTATTAGGTCTTCTTACATTTAAATTATTTTTCCTTATTTCTAGGACTTATTAATATTGACCTTTATTACATGGAAATATATTATTCTACCTACGTGAGGGGTTAGGTCCCTAACATTTACTTCAAATCTTTGGAAATATTTGTTTGTTGGTTTTGAAACTAAATTGTTATTTAGTACATCCTATCACCCTCAAACTAATGGGAAGACAGAGAGGGTAAACCAAGTGTAAGAGGAAATGTTAAGGATGAATGTGATGCATCCGCCCAAGAGGTGGGAAGACTACCTACCACGGGTAGAGTTTGCTTATAACAATGGATATAAAGAGTCATTGAAGATGAGCCCTTTTGAGGCCCTCTATGGTAGACAATGCAATATTTCAATCAACTAGGATAACCCAGTAGACAGAATTACACTTGGACATCACTATCTAGTTTCTAGATAAGTATACTTGGTTAGATCTCTATAGTGTTTAGATCAGAGAAAAATTTATACTATGTTCTAGAAATGTGTATGTTTAATTTCTGACAAAAACGATTTGAGAAATTTAAGCAGAATAAAGAGAATGTCCTAGTTGAAGTTGTTTGGATTTAATTTCTTATCTCTTGACTATTTGTGTGATAAAGTAAGATTTCTAGGAGAGGTTGTTGTGGTTGACTATGCTATACAGTTTAATGCATGTTGGGAAATTGATGAACGAGCAGTTAAAAATATCTATAACACTTCTGAAAGAAGAGAGAGACTTTTCTGTGTAATGGTGCTCCATTTTAGTATATCTTCAAATCCCCTACCAGAAAAGTTAGAAGGTATAAGATTTGTGTGGAATTTAAGAAATAATCCCAATTATGGGAAAACATTAAAAGTCCTTATAAATAATTATTGAGGAAAAATAATTAGGACATAAACATGAAATTGGTCTAAATGAAATTAAAATATAAAAGTTCTCAAAATTCTATTTGGGGCATAAATAAACATTTATATTTAAGTTGTGTTAAATCTCCTAAATTTGGGAAGAATCCCCTTAAATTTTGGTCGGCAGTAAATCCTATTAGAAACACCAAATTTACCGTGGAGGTAAATCTTTGTACTAGGACCATTTTCCATAAATTTAGTAAGAGTAGTAAAGCACAGTAATAAGAAAATAAAAAATTTCCTTGGAATATAAAATTTTATTTAATCTCTTTATAAAGCAAAAAACTATAGTTTCCTTTCCTTATTTTCTGTAAAAGAAAATAATTTTCCGTTAAAGCGTCTAGGTAGAAAAACTGACTAAAACTATGGAAATATATGTATCTATGTTTATATATAAATATGATTATTATTGTTATTATTAATAGTAATATTATTTTATTGTTATGAAAATGCAGGTTAAAGCTCCTCGAGTGTAAAATACCTGGGGAATTAAATGGTGACCAAATGTTTTAGCCTTCTCGTAGTCTTCAGAACTTCACGAGTTCGGAGCTATGGGGCTCCAGGAGGCTTGGGTGATGGGAGTCCACAAGTCGTCGAATACCTAAACTCTTCCTTTCCCTGAGTGAAACGTTGCATAAATAATAAATAAAATTATTTATATTATTGTACTTAACGTGATTGATTAACAAAATTGATCAATATAATATATATTTAATACAATATATATATTATATGATAACCCAAATTATTTCACTGTATTTAAACCATAACATAATTACAAATCCGAAGGAGATTTCCCGGGAGAACTCTCTCTATCTCTCTCTCTCATGTCAAATATTAATATAATATTGGATAATTTTAAGACCTCGGCATAATTTTCGAGGAATATAAAATTATATATTATATTATTTTTAAGTTTCATTAAATTGATTACACGTAAATGAAGACAACTCCTTTGAATATTAAATGTTGAGGTAATGTGTGCTAGTGGGGTCACTTCAGAGCTTCGGGACTATGGGGCTTCGGGAGATTGGAATATAAAGAATGTGGTGGAGAGTTGAAGAGGGTTTACCTAAATTTGTCTCTTTCTCTCCCTTTTTTCAAACATTAATATAATATTAAGGGACTTTATAAAACTAGGCACATTTTCTAAAGAGGTTAATATAATATATATTAAATGGGTTTATTGTGATATTGGTACGTGATAAAGTACCAACTCTATTTCCATTTTTAATTTAATATTAATGTGAAATCATGTGAAGTTTGGACCCTTCGAGAATATGGGACTGCGGAGCTCCGGGAATTCAGGACTCTAGGATGTTTGGGGGTAATAGAATGAACAAGTAACGAAGGGACGAAGGCCCCAACGTACCCTTTCTCGTTCCATTGATTGCACAAATATCGATATAAACATTTAAGGTGATGAATTATATTATAAATTAATACAATTATATTTTCACAAAGGTATAGTATGAGTGGGACCCTCCCCAAAACTCTGGCATTCGGGAGATTTGGGTTCATAAAAGCATGATGAGGAATTTCACCGAAGTATGGAGGCTTAGGTATTAATGGGAATTGATAATCCTAAGTGCTCCCTTTTAATATAAATTGATCATATTATAATATAATTAAATACAATTATATTATAATATATTTAATAAAATGATAATTTGTGGTTGAATATAGTTAATCATTTTTCCCAGTAAATAAAATAAATATGCATATATTTAGATATATATGTTAAATTATGTGAAAATGCAGCATAGAGGAATTTGATTATATACCTTAATTAAGGTTAATCAACTTAAGTATATTATGGAGAAATTATCCTCATCATGTTATAATATAATTAATTATAATTAGCATGTGAGTAATTTATTGAGTTAGTGTTGAACTACTTCTAAGAGGGAAAAGAGAAAGTAAAGATTTTGGTAATTACTCGGCCATGGGTATTGGGTTAAGCGAAAAATGTATACCCCATCCCTTAAAACGATACTTAGTGGTCGTGTGCGTGAAAACAACAAATAAAAAACTAAAAAAGACAATAATCATACCAAGGTACTATAGCTTCAAACATAAATAACGATGACATAGCTTTGAACCAGAGAAAACCTAAGAAACTAATTTCCATGCAGCTAAAACTTGAATCAATCTTTATTCGCTTTTACAATAAGAAAATAAACTAACCAAAACAATAAGCCGAGACCAAGGCACCATAGCTTTGAACCAGAGAAGAAAAAAGTTTCTATTTTATTCTCCTAAGTTTCTATTTTATCCATGGTTATAAGAGGAAAATATAATGATATTATAGCCGTGAACGAGAGAAACAAAAAACATAGTGAATAAAATCCATGAAACTAACCAATTATCTTTGACAACAAATCAAAAAAAGAAAAGAAAAAGAAATAATCGAACCAAGGTACTATAAATTCAAACATAAATAATCACGACAGAGCTTTGAACCAAAGAAAAGATAAGAACTGACAAAAACAAGAACAAACACTAGTTCATAACACTTCACTGACTGTTGATTTTTGAGATCCCTAATTTCATTATTCAATAGTTGGAATTGATATTGCAACAGATGAATCCTTGTTTGCATGACTCACAAAGATGTGATAACACTTTACAATGTTTCATTGGTCAATATGACCGAATCTTTCTCAGTTGTTTCTAACAAAGTTTCCAATAAGGAAACAATCTGCATGATTTTAGCCATTGTTGTGCTTGAACTTCATGCTCGCTTGTACTCTTGAAGTCACTCGCTTGAACTCGTTTTTTTTTTTTAATTCACTTTCAGGAAGCTTAATATGTTTGTTACCACCGAAAATACATCCGAAAGTATTACAATGATTTGAGTTTCAACTACTCAACCCTATTAATTTTGACTCTGAAATAACTTAGTCATGTAATAACTCAATCTTGGGTGTCGGGTTGAATGGAGAATGCACTTTATAACAAATTCAATTCAACTTAATTTAATGTTGATTTCAAACTTACAAATAAACTATTGCAATTTTACAATGAATGTTGACTTCAAAGTTGAATTGATGCAAATGTTGATGTATATTTATCTTTGAATGTTGATGTGATGTCAACTTGATTGCTTCAATATGGTTGTGTGCTATGTCCATTACTTTGCTTGAATATTCATGAATTTATGTGTGCTTGAATTTCCATAAATTGATGTATGTTGCGTTAAATTATGAGTGACAATTGTGTTTATGTCAAAACTAGACATTAAACATCAAAGTAACCATGAAAACATTCACCATCGGACACAATGCAAGGTGTTAAAACTAGACAACAATAAAAGCCTTCGTGGAAAATTCACAATCGAACACCACACAAAGTGTACCTAAGATCCCCTTATTCACTTTCAGGAAGATCAAGGTCACCATCACCACAAAAAATAATAATTTTATTAATGAAGATGTTACATCAAACTTTTAACTAAGCTTCCCCTTTGAAAAAAACAATGTTTTAGTTTATAATTAAAAACTTCTTATCACACCAAAATGAAAGATGCTTTTAAAATATCTTTCATAAAGTTATATTTCTCATAAAACAATATTTTAATAAAATATTACTTATGAAAATCTTTATAGCTTAAAAGGTAAAAGTTGTTTTTCTTAAAATGTGTGCATAGTTTGTTTTATATGCATACAACTTTTTAAACTTTTTTAGAACAAAAACGAGTCTTTCAATATTCACCTACATCCAACATAAGAGTTTCTTTATACCATGGAAAAGAAGATGCCATGGGCTCATTGTTTGTGCCATTCTTGAATGTACCGGTGCACAAATCGCTCAATTGATATTTAAAAAATATCCGCTTCAGGTTGGGAGATGGATGCCTTTTTAATTTCATTAAATACACAAACATAGATACTTGCATCAATTTTCATGAATCCATGCATTGAAATGCATAATGAAGCCAACATATCCGCTTCTCTCTTGCTGTGTAGAACAAATTACTAGAAACTAGCAACAACCACTTTATAAAAGTGGTTGATATACGCCGATCGACGTCATTTTTCACATTTCCAAACTAATGATGCCGATCAGCATATATCAACCACTTTTATAAAGTGGTTGTTACTAGTTGACGACCGATAGGCCTTGGGACTACCAGTAATATATTAATACAAATATATTAATGTATAAATTAATGTAATAATGTAATTTTAATGTATTAATAAAATACATTAATATAAAACAATAATGTATTTCATTAATACATTATTATTATATATTACATTTATATGATAATTAATTAATAC
The DNA here is from genome assembly GCA_009831015.1 of Picea engelmannii. NCBI lineage: Eukaryota > Viridiplantae > Streptophyta > Pinopsida > Pinales > Pinaceae > Picea > Picea engelmannii. The sequence continues at coordinate 515,887 of ML791847.1, forward strand.
ACTAATTATACATTAACTATACATTATTATATTAATTTATACATTAATATATTTGTATAATATATAAATTAATGTAATACTATATAGCTAATGTATAATTAGTGTATTAATTAAGTATCACGTAAATGTAATATATAATAATAATAATGTATAAATTAAAGTAATTAATTTACATGATGGTATAATGCAATTTACTAATTGATTATTTTAACATAACTTGACTAAGTTTGTGTAAACTTGAAATGAGTATTTTGTTTAGTTCATTAATATGAAAACTTCAAAGCACTTTCATGGATAATAATTGTAATAGTTAATGTATAATTAACTATTACTTTTATAAAGTAATAGTTAATGTATAATTAACTATTACTTTTATAAAGTAATAGTTAATTATACATAACTATTAACTAGCATATAAAGTGGTTGACACTTTTATAAAGTGGTTGTACCACTTTCATAATATATTGTCACATAACTCGGCGAAGTTTGTGTAAACTTGAAATGAGTATTTTGTTTAGTTCATTAATATGCAGAATTGGTACAAACTAACAAGAATACATGAACAACGAATCATTTATTTGTTACAATAATTTAACATGGGAATACATGAATAGAGAATCTTTTATTTGTTACATAATTTAACATGGTAAATTACCTTTGGGTTTTAGAGCTTACCATTGCAGACAAGGGAGAGGCATACATGCAAATAGAAATATGGTAGCAGCTAACCCGTGCATAATAGCTTTCGGATATTTCCTTGCAGTGAAAATAAAGATACCAGAGCAAATATCATGAACAGACTAAAGATCTTGACCTATGCTACATATCCATAATCCCATTAGAAGCAGTTTCCCTCCCTTCCCTTCACATAAATCATACTTTTGATGCTAAGAGATTAAATCATTTTTTTCTTTCTTGAAGTCATGAAAAAAAGAGAGAAATGATTCAGAATCATCAAAAGATCAGACGATATGAAACGAATGCACTAAAATAACTATGTCAACAACAATGGTATTATCTACATATTTATACCTTCATTTTCTTTGGAGCATAAAAAAGGAACAAGAAAACATAAACCAACTCAATGGTACTCCCGGTGCCATTTATGGTGCTCACAAGAAGGTTGTTAGCAGAGACGAAGGGCAATCCATACCATGCAGACAACAAACAGTTCATGAGCGTAGATACATATGGGACACCGGAGAATTGTTCAGTGGATTAATTCTTCATAATTCTCCAGAATGTGATTCTGGACAACAAATTCACAGAAACAATAGGTCAATATAGAAATAATCAAACATAACTCAGCGAAGGATTCTTATATACACTCGGCATAATTGACAACAATACTCACAGTCCAGGGTGTTGACCATATTTTACCATAAAAGCGCAGGTAATCATTTGTTACTGATCTCTTATAGGCCATATCCTTCGCATTAACTACAACGAAGAAATCAATCAGAATAATTTCCAACGATGCGATCTAATTCTAGCAATACAGTCGGTGTAATTAATTTTAACTCCAACTCACATTCTCTAGAACTTAACATCAAGCTCATCGAAACAAACCAAAACTTAACGTCAAGCTCATTGAAACAAACAAACAACAAGAGCTGCAGAACTGAACATCAAGCTCATCAAAACAAACCGACAACAAACGCAAAATACAACAAAGTTGATTCTTGTAGATGAAAATACAACAACAACAAAGCTCAAAATACAACAATGTTGATTCATGTCCATCCAAATTTAAATGATTTTAAAAACCCGAGCTCCTAACTGCAATTATAATAACAATACATAGGAAAAATGAAAGTCGAAATACAAGTCTATGATGAGGGACAACCATTGAAGGTAGCCCAGTTCATGGTCGTCTTGCCTTCCCCGCATGCAGGGAAAACCTAAATTTATCATAGCATGTCAAATAGCCTGAAAATTGAAGAAAAATGATTACATAGATTTTTACAGATGATGTTACCTCGTCTGGCTTGATGATTTGATACCCTCTTTGTAGTGTGATATGTTGTTCTATGGCTTTTTCTCCAAACACATATAAATATGTTTTTCTATGGCTTTCTCTCCAAACGCATATAAAGTTCTGTGCTAGAAATACGTATAATCTAGGTATGTGAAGAAAGGATAAAATATGAAATGACATAAAGATAGTACATGGTTCACACTTCATATGAAGTGTGCGTTCCGTTGGTAATTTTTAAAAACGTGCACTGTAATGAGACATAACGCATGCCCCCAATATAAAACGTTTGGGGTAATAACTGGACAAGGAACGCATGCCCCCAATATAAAAAATTTGTGGTAATCTGTCTATGGTAATATGAAACATTTGGATGCATTAGGTTTATAAATGGAACGCGTCGACATCGGACAGCCGGTTCAGAAGCAGAACGTGGGCATTTATTTAGATGCCACGGTTTAATCCTACTTAATCATTTAAACATGGCAATTACATATTCTTACAGTAAGTTTTTAATTTGATTAGGTAAATGTTAAAAAGTAAACATGTTAATGGATGCCTTGATAAATGCAAGAAAGTTATGAACAATAAATCTGACTCATTGATTTTGGAGGACGATTAAGAATATGCCATCATCTTCAATGCTTAGCCACCAGATTAGGGTTTAAGGTTAAATAAGGTTAAAAGATCATTAATTGTGCCCATTGTCAATAGGTGTACGCCATGATTATGGTGGGCCATGATTATGTTTTGTTAATCACATTGCGACATTAGTTTTTGTCACATTGCGACGACATTAGGTTTTGTCACATTGCGACGAAAGGGAATGTTCATTCATTTGTGACGATGAGGAAATGTTCATCACATTGTGACGATAGGGAAATTCTCATCAAAATGCGACGTTTATTTATGTTTTTCAATTACGACGACACAGGAGTGTTCATCATACTACGATGATAGGGCTATGTCATAACATTGTGATCGTCATATATGTTCGTCACATTGCGGCATTACTATTGTTGGAATTACTACATTGCAATGTTTATTATGTTTTGATCATCACATTGTGACATTACGTTTTGTTTGCCACATTATGACATCAACTTTTATTCGTCAGATGACATTGTAGGGTTATGGTCATCAAATTACAACAAAGGGTTTTGTCTATCACATTATGGCATTGGAATAAGTTTGTCACTCTCTGATAGAGGGGATATGTTCATCACATTGCGAGATCAGGAAGTGTTTGTCTCATTGCAATTTTGGTCTATGTTGTTCACATGATTACGTTACGTTCTGTACATCACATTGTAAAAATGGGTTGTGTTCATCCAATTGTGACATTTGGAAATACAATGTGACATCATGATATGTGTGTCAGATTGTGTAGTGAACCTCCTCGTTATGACACTGAACCTCTTGACAAGTAATTTTTTTTTTATTAAGAAAGTGCAAAAATAATGTGTGCGCATGTGTACAAGGGTAATAAACACATTCGAATCTGTGTCGCCACCTGATGATGAACAAGATGCATACAACAATGACCACAAAATGACGACCTAAGATGCACATCCATTATCTGCATGCAATGAACGACCATCAATCGACAAATAAATAAGACAGACTACTCACTTGTCCTACCCTGCAATGGTTAGGACCTCCAAGACACATAAGCAACGCTCAAGCCTAGGTTCCCATAGATTTTAACCATTTAAGGTCTCAGGGATGGCGACTATTCTGAGGAACATGGAGGTGTCTACATCCCACCCAACAAAAGCAGACCAAGCACATTACACGTTTACAATCCAATACCACATTAATTAAAAAGGAACAATCGCACCCTTAACAGGAAACATAAGAAAACGACTTCGCCACTATCCCAATTAATCATCGAGTCAAGCTAGTCATAACTGTAGTCTATGTTAATCATCTAGCACAAGCCCACTTAACACGTCTAAATGCAAATATCATTAAGGTATAATCCTTAAAACAATTCATTCGCGAAAATTTTGCATTACAAGTGTCATCACAGTACCATCCAATTCAATTGCCTTAAAATATTGTTATTATTATTGTTATTTGTCACAACCTGACACTTCGTTATGAAGACAAGCCTCACGTGATAAGTGCAGTAATAGAATTTGCTTATTGGAAAAAAAATTCTATTTTTAATAAACATATTATACTTAGGAGATATATTTATAATCTCTTTTTATATATTTTCAACAATAAATGTAAAAGTAAAATTTATAACTCTCCACGAGACAACACCAATAATTAGTTACTAAAAGGAAATTTAACATTTAATAAATATTTTATATTTATCCTTATAATCTTGTTTTTACTAAAATAATATAAGATTAAGAACATACTCCATTACACCAAATTCCTTTCCTAGACGGTCCTTCATATCTTATGGTAATCTTAACTTCTTGGTTTTATTAATAGAAGAAGAACACGCCCTAACTCACCAAACTTTTCATACAAGGTCCTTCATATCCTTGTATTAATTGCATGGCTAGATATATTGCTAAAATTCTACAAAAACTTAACTGCAATAACCATATCGTTTTTATTAATATTTAGATGCTTACCTTCCTTGTTTTAATCTCTATATTCATTTCTAAGGTATAATTTCAATTCTCATGACTATCTCTAGAGGTTTCATAGCATTTTCTTATTTATCTCTCTTCAAAAACCTATGTAATATGTAGGATACGCAATATAATAAAATATTTTTATAAAAGGGTTAAATATGAACATCTTCTGTTAAGGTATTATTATTAATAATATAAAACGTAACTTATTCCATTTCATATTTATATTACTTTCAAGTATTTAGACTTACAACACTTATGTCGCTGGGATACTTTTAATTCTACCATAATCAGATATCCCAATGGAATTGTAAAAGTTTATTGATTCAATTATGTTTACTTATTTTATATGTTATCTTAGTATGTCACAAGATAATAATTGTTTTTATCACTRTAACTACAATCATTTATGTAATTGTTTAATACCTTGTTTTAAAAGATAATGAAACTCTTCACCATACTACCCTCTTGGATCGCTATTTTCCATTACATTTAATAATGTTATCTGCCATAAATGAGAATCAGTTCAATAAGGAATTACCAGCATCAATGCAATCAACAGTCAATACTAGCCATGCAATACTAAATATAAGGCATTACCAAAATATAAGGGATCACTGCTTTATCCGTTAAGCAAGGCTAAATTAAAGCATTACCCAAATTAAGAACTGATTGTTGCATGCAAGCCATACCGAAATTTAAGCATTACCAGCCTCACTGAAATAGAGAATTATTGCACTAAATTAGAATCAAAGCATTCCAGAATTTAAGCAAACAAATAAGAGAAATACAAAATGCTAAGAGCAACACAGAATCAAGTGGTACCGAATCAACGCAATACATAATACGATTTTGCAGTAATAATTTCACCAAATGGATTTGCCAGAATGAATTTGCCAGGACAAATCTTACAAAACGAAAATGCCAGAGAGGAATTTTTCAGAACCAGTCCTTCAAACGAAATTGCCAGAGAAGAGTTTTCAGAACCAATCTTTCAAAATGAAAAGGCTAGAAATGAATTATTCAGAACCAATCCTTCAAAACGAAATTGCCAGAGATGAATTTTTTAGAACCAATCTTTCAAAATGAATTTGCCAGAGATGAATTATTCAGAACCAATCCTTCAAAATGAAATTGCCAGAGATAAATTTTTCAGAACCAATCTTTCAAAACGGAATTGCCAGAGATGAATTTTTCAGATCCAATCTTTCAAAACGAAACTACCAGAGATGAATTATTCAGAACCAATCCTTCAAAACGAAATTGGCAGAGATGAATTTTTCAGAACCAATCCTTCAAAACAAAATTGCCAGAGATGAATTTTTCAGAACCAATCTTTCAAAACGAATTTTCCAGAGATGAATTATTCAGAACCAATCATTCAAAACGAAATTGTCAGAATGAATTCGCCATTACACCATTACAGAACGAGTTCAAATTTTTCTTCATCTATTTAAATAACAGAGGTAATATATATATATATATCATTGCCTTATCGCCCGCCTCGAATGACGTCCGCGCGCTCCATGCCGCTCCCACTTGCCGACCGTCGAGACTACACCGATACCTCCCAACCAATGCCAAGGATACTCTGCTTCCCCCTTAGCCCCCCAAGACGCAAAGGGGCCACACACTATCCAGATGGTATGTCTAGCTCCCAGCTCGCCTTGCAAGGCTGAGCTACCACTCCTCTCCGAGCTAGGAAATCCCAACTCCCCACAAGTAAATCAGTCAAGTCACTAATCCGATAGCGTAACATTAAGCTAACAACCGATCCGCCTTTCTTCCTCCTCCTTCCTCTCTTTTATAGAGTTTTAGAACTTCCAATCTTTCCCTTAATCTCATTTACTTTAACTTTTAACAAAAATCTTCTAAAAATTCTCCTTCGTACAAGTGTCATTCATCCCCCATATTCCTCAATAATTATTTTCTTTAATTTATCAATTTGTCTTATTTCCCTCACCCACCTAGATTTACTCCTAAATTTACTCCTAGGTGTCCCTAGATTCCCTTACATGTTTTAAAGGATTTTCCTAAAATGAAAATACTAAGTCAGTTCAAAATTAGAAGGTTCTTAAATGCAGATTCTTTACTAAGTTGACCTCCGTCTTTTTACCATAAGTTCCCCTCTTTCCCTTTTTATGTTAATTTCATTCCCTAGTTTCCTAATTTTTATAATTTCCCTCTTTCCCCTTTTTATTAGAGCTAAAAACAATAGTTGTGCAACTTAACCTCTTTCCCTTTTATTATTAATTTAATATTTTTTTACACTTTCACAAGTTAAATAATTAAATTCTTCTTTACCTTTTATCCACAGATTTTATTTAAGTTCTTACTCTCTTCATTTTACCCAAAAATTTATGAAGTCCACAATTATTGCTTAAGTTGTTTTTATTTTAAACTTTATCATTTTATTTTTTTTGAGATATTTTCCTAAAGGTAGACAAAATTTTACCCCTAGCGAAGTTTTAATCTTAGAACTTATATTCTGAACTGGGCGACACTTAATTAGGGGAGTAGTTTTTTTTTTTTTTTAATTTCTTAATGAGATATTCATCTTAGGGCCATCTAGGTTCGTTCCTTTAGCATAACCAACGCGACATTCCCTTCAGGATGCACTACATGCTCCAAGGGTGCCACTCGCCTCTTTTGTTTCTTTCGCGCGACGTTCCCTTTAGGATGCACCACGTGCTCCAAGGGTGCCACTCACCTCTTTTGTCTCTTTTGTGCAACGTTCCCTTCAAGATGCACCACATGATCCAAGGGTGCCACTTGCCTCTTGACTGATTGGTAGACATCAATAACCCCTAGATTCAACACTCCGCCAGGTGAACTTGTGGGAGACTAAGAGATTCTAAGGAATAAGGCCCCTTCCTTATTGCGCGCCCCTTAGAATCATCATGAGTGATTGTCGCAATCTACCCTCGCGGCTTCGTGGTTCCTCTCGAACTAGGTAGTCGTTAACCTACAGTTCGAGCCACGACGAGAGTGCTAGTAGGCTGTGGTAGGGATGTTGTCCACACCTCTCCCTCAGCCTCTCTGGTAGTCGTGTGTGGCCCCTTTACTCCATATGTGAGTCTGGTCGGCAAGCTATCGTCAGCCTGCAACATCAACAATCATTTTAGACATGTCCACATCATATCATCTAATTAAATGTACTAAAATCATAGTAAAACAATCAAACACCAATAGCACGCTCCTTGACTCGATCTAGAGTCCAAGGGTTCTGTCGATGCCTCTGCATCCTCAAGGTTCAAAACCTTTCACACTCAGTGAAACCATGTCAATAGCGCCTGTCTATGTCAATGTAGTAAAACATCATGTCATCTATCATAACGCATCATAATAAAGGAAAAATGTTTTAATATCATAATAGTCTGGATCACTTGCGAGAAAGTGTCGTCAAAGAATAAGTTTTCTTAATGTGCCAGAGCGGGATGTTACAGATTGCAATGTGAGGATATGATTTCACATTGCAACAACAGGGCAATGTTTGTCACATTGTGACATACATTTAAGTTCGTCACATTATTATGAAAGGGCTATGTCATCAAATTGTGATGACATGGCTATATTCATCACATTGCGATCGACGTATATGTTTGTCACATTACGATGAGAAGGAAATGTTCATGACATTGCGACGACAAGGAAATGTTCATGACATTGCGATGACAATGAAATGTTCATTACATTGCGATGACAAGGAAGTGCTCATCATACTGATGAAAGGGATAAGTTCGTCACATTGTGATCAACACATATTCTTGTCACATTGCGAAGTTCATATATGTTTGTCACATTGTGAAGTCCATATATGTTCGTCACATTGAGACGTTACTATGTTTGGTATATTACAATGTTCCTATGTTTGACACATTGCGATGTATGGAAATGTTGTCACATAGTGACATTAGGATATGTATGTCACATAGAAAGGAGAGGAAATGTACATCACACTGCGACAGGAAGACGATGTGCAACACATTGTGACACTTGTAATCGTTCGTTAGTTTGTGAAATAAATATCCACATTGGGATGACATTCCTATGTTCATCAAATCATGACGTCAATTTATGTTCATTACATTGCAGAGTTAATATGTTCAATAGATTGCAACATTAATATGTTCATTAATATGTGCATAGTTACAGTTCAAACATAGCCTAGTGGTGTGAAATCATGGTGGTAATTATAACATATATGATGTACTTTGGCATCTTACAATTCCAATTTGTAAGTGGTAGGGTTAGCGTGGGATTGACTCACAACTGAGTTTATAAACAATGCAAATTTTCTATTTCTTATTATAACAAAAAAATTATACCTAATATTTTAAGGTAAAAAATATTTATTTTATGGGTAGGATTGTGCATAAATTTAAAATATAATTATAAAAATATTTATTTTCTCAGTAGGATTGTGCATAAATTTAAAAATAATTAGAATTTTATTACAGAGTAGATTTTATTTATTTATTTACATTGAATTTATCAAATTAAAATTTACGATGTTTACAATCTTTTGTTTTGATATATTGTGATTTTCATGTATGTTATTTTGAACATATTACAATTGGATAGTAGTGTTGAATGTTATTTTGAACATGTTATTTTGAAATATTATGGAAATAATATTACTATCTTAATTATGTTGATATATTACAGTGTTTGGGTTTTTTTTTATTGTTGAACATTCTGTTTGTAGGATGACAAAGTGCGCAGGACACGAAAAGCTAAGAAATTGAGAGTTCTTTTCGACGGTGAATGCAAAGAATACGTCAAAATGGGTTGTTGAAGAATTGGAGGGTTACCTTCAACTTCACCATCAGTAATGACATTTATTAGCAAATTGCAGAAAGTTATTGTGGTTACAATTATTCTCTTGTTATGCTCCCATAATGGTAACGATGTTATCTCCATGCAAAGAGATTTATGTATGTGTTTAAGAAAAAAATGCTCCAATTGATGTTCCCAATCAATTGGAAAGAAAACATGACGGCCATCGAACAACAACAACAAATATAATATACTGAATCATAATATACCGAATCATATTTACATTAAATTTATCAAATTAAAATTTACAATGTTTACAATGTTTTATTTTGATATTGTCATTTTCATATATGTTATTTTGAACATATTGCAATTGGATAGTAGTCTTCAATGTTATTTTGAAATATTACATAAGTAATATTACTATCTTAATTATGCTGATATATTACAATGTTTAGGGTTTTTTATTGTTGAACATTCCGTTCGTAGGATGACAAAGTGCACAGCACACGAAAAGCTAAGAAATTGAGAGCGCTTTTGGACGGAAAATGAAAAGAATATGTCAAAACAGGTCGATGAAGAATTGCAGGGTGAACTTCAACTTCAACGTCAGTAATGACATCTATTAACAGATTATGGAAATTTATTGTTGTTACAATTATTCTCCTATTATGCTCCCAAAATGGTAACGGTGTCATCTTCACACAAAGAAATTTATGTATTTGCATGCAAAGAGATTTATGTATCTGCACACAAATAGATTTAATCTATGTTCCCAATCAATTGACAGGAAAACATCGACAGCCATATGAAAATAACAAAAAATATAATATACCGAATCATAATCTTGCATACGAATTATGAGCTCAACTACATTTATTTTTCCACTATAAATCAATTTGTTGCACGGAAATACGCACTGTAATGTGGTGCACGGAAATAATATTACTATCTTAATTATGTTCATATATTACAATGTTTGGGGTTTTTTTTATTGTTGATCATTCCGTTTGTAGGATGAAAAAGTGCGCAGGACATGAAAAGATAAGAAATTGAGAGTGCTTTTGGATGGTGAATGCAAAGAAAACGTTAAAACGGGTCGCTGAAGAATTGGAGGGCAACCTTCAACTTCACCGTCAATAATGACATCTATTAGCAAATTGTGGAAAGTTATTGTTGGGAAATGTTAGTCACAACAACAAAGCTCAAAATACAACAATGTTGATTCCTATCCATCAAAATGTAAATGGTTTTAAAAACCTGAGATCCTAACTGCAATTATAATAACAATACATAGGCAAAATACAAGTCAAAATACAAGTCTATGATGAGGGTCAACCATTGAAGGCAGGCTAATTCATGGTCGACTTGCCTTCCCCACATGCAGGGAAAACCTAAATTTATCATAACATGTCAAATAGCCTGAAAATCAAAGAAAACTAATTGCAGAAATTATAATTGAAGAAAACTAATTACTTAAATTTTTACAGATGATGTTACCTCATCTGGATAAAATATGAAATGACATAAAGACAGTACACGGTTCACACTTCATATGAAGTGTGCGTTCCCCTGGTAATTTTTAAAAATGTGCATTGTAATGAGACAGAACGCATGCCCCCAATATAAAATGTCCATGGTAATAACTGGAACACATGCCCCCAATATAAAACATCTGTGGTAATATGAAACATTTGGCTGCATTAGGTTTATAAATGGAACGTGTGGGCATCATACGACCGATTCAGAAGCAGAACATGGGAATTTATTTAGATGCCATGATTTAATACTACTTAATCATTTAAACATGGAAATTACATATCCTTACAGTATTTTTTTAATGTGATTAGGTAAATGTTAAAAAGTAAACATGTTAATGGATGCCTGATAAATGCAAGAAATTTATGAACAACAAATCTGATTCATTGATTTTGGAGGACGACTAAGAATATGCCAACACCTTCAATGCGTAGCCATTAGATTAGGGTTTAAGGTTAATTAGGGTTAAAAGATCATTAAATGTGCCCATTGTCAATAGGTGTACGCCTTTCGGTGTAATAAAAGGTGACGACTATCTAGTTGTTTGTGAATTTGCTCGTATCTTCTCGTTTTCAATATGAAGTTAAATCAATAGAGCGGAGTTGTGGGTATGGTTTGCAAAGAAATGATGTGGATCACTGATAGAATATGTAGATGGCCAATGGGTGTTGGTATGGATTGTTATCTTCAAGATTGGATTTGCTTTATTTATTAGAACATTTGGTAACACAAATATCTCAACATGTTTCTCAAGGCACATCAATTTCTCAAAGCATCTTTACACGCAACTGCGTCCAAATACCTGTCACTGAGATTATTGAGGGAATTTCATTCATCCAATGGTAGATCAATGGTAAGAAGAAGTTGGGAAATTCATTCAGTAAACCCTAAGCGATCTTGTCGGGAACACAACTAATGTCACAAGTTTGTTGGTTTTCTGATGGCTCTTGTTGCGATTTGTTTTCTTCGTCACTGTAGAAAATATATGGTATTTCGACGTTATCCTTCATTGTAAAATGTCATAAAAAATATTGGGCATAGTGAGAGATTTTTCCAATGTGAAATGACTCTAGATATTAGATGAAAGAATAGGATTCTTTTCAAAGCCACGACAATGCAGCTGAAGCAACATCCGGGTAGCGGGAATGGATCTCTGACTCGGTGGGCAAAGAAAGGTCAAGGAATCAAATATCAATAGAGATATATGGGAATTGGGTTTATCGATCTCCCAACCTCTCAAATATTTGGTAAAAGAGGTTGCAATAGCATCAAGGAGAAGAGATGAAAATATCTACTCCCATTAACCTAGGGTTTAATCCAACAATTTGGCATTTTTGTTTTTTTTTAAGAAATCCAGCCAAAAAATAGAAACCACAAATCATGTTGGAAGAATGGAAGGACCATGTAGCAAAATTTTTCAGAGATGGTTGGGAAAGAAGATCACAACCTTGAAAAATTCAACATACGATGACAAGTATTATATATATAAAAAAAAACAATTGTATTTTAAACCAACATGGAATTGAAAGAATGATGACCTTGCTATTGCACCTGCAAATATTGTGGATATGCATTTTGTTGTTGTGAGAAAAATGTACCATCAAACTTGAATTATTTACCATCCATGGAAGACTACCATGGTGACATTAGGCCCTTAAGATCCTAAGTGTTATGATACCAATGATAAAATATTCACAAGAACAACAATATGACCGAAAAGGCTCATTATCCAACTCAATTGTATTCACACCAATGGTACATATTTATAGTACTATGGGTGATGCCGCCTCATAGAGAGATTTTCTCTAGATCCTAAAATCATGCATGATGACTAGGCTAGGCAATCTTAACTAACTCATTAGTCACCACTTGTGGATATATTACTAATATCCTAAATGAATAATACAAATATAGGTGACAATTAGACTTAGTGATTCGTAAGGTAAGCCATAGTCTACCAATAAGGAGGTGATCAATCTTAATGTATAAGATCAAAAGAATCTATTTGTTTTGACTAGCGGAAAGTAGAAAATAAGCAGTGTTAAACATTGTGGGATGAAGAAATCTGTCATCTTTGTGACACTAAGAAGGTTGAAGATGAAAAACATTCTCTTAGAATTCCCTCCCTATACCCATACTAACTCACAATTTTAAAATATTTGTTATTGTGACATCCCCCAAAAATAAAAAAAATATTTTTATTTTTTTTATGTGCTGGAAATTTATTTCCGCTTTTGGAAAATTCGAATCTGGAAAATTTTTGCCATTTATGGAAATTCTGAATTTTGAATTTAATAATTGTATTTAATTATTGTGACTATTGGGAAGAGATATGTTTGGACTCAACTAACTATTTGACTATGACACTTGTATCACAACAAAATATTTATATTAATTGCAGGAGGACAAATGGAACAACCATGTTAAAATCAGCTGACCATGACTCCATGAGTGGGGAACATGTTGGAACTGCCTCTAGGATGATTATGACAAGTGGAAAATCAGAGATTTGTCCACTGGCATCCCCTGAAAATGAGGGATTAAGTGAGTTGCGAAAATCCCCAAAGGAGGGAAAAAGACCCGGGCAAAAAATGATAAATAACATATGCGAGGAGGCAGGATGCTGCCAAGTATGTTGGGAAAAGATTTTTGAGCTCTCTTGCTATTATGAACATTGCAGATTGAGTGTGAGGCAAGAGGAGCCCGCTAAAACAGAATTGCCTTGTTGTTATGAGCAAGTGTGAGGCAAGAGGGTAACTGTTGGAATTGAAGGACATTGCTGAGGAGGAGTTCCCAAGTTCGCCCTCATGGATTCATGGTCAAGCTACGGGGTGAATCGGGCAAGTGACTTTGGATGCTCTATTCTACAGTCGGGAAGAATGTGGTTGTTCCCTTTGTCTTCCCACGGAATTGGATTAAGATATGTTGATCTACTCCTCTCTATTTTTGAATGGCTATGTTTGATTGATGTCATATATCTGTTGAGTAATTATATCTAATTTGCAGTAATGTAAACTATTTGAATGATCATATCTATTAGTTGTGGGGAATATATGTGAATGAAATCTGTATTTATATATATATATATATTCGTAAAACGTATGCTGGAATGTTCACAATCTGACTGTTGAAATATATATATTTGTTGCGGAAGATAAAATATTTTCATGGATATAATCCATCTGTTGTCACGAAGTTCGAAATTAGACATCCCAACCCTGGAATTGTCCCCCCTGTAAGTAAAACACTAGGCATAAGCACCTATAATTTTTTTATATACGTAAATAGGAAAAGGGGGAGATTAACGTCAGTGGGGAAAATCCTTTCTATAGTCAAAGACCCAGAAAGCCAAATATAGATCCCATGGAACACAAGTATTTAATCAGCAAACTCTTATGGAAGTGAAATTTCATTTATGATGCACAGATCTAGTACTGTTGGTGTCTAATACACTGATTAAAGGAGACTCTAAGTGATTATAATAGAAATTACTTTTTACAGAAAAAAAAACGGTTGTCCTATTGTACCCTTTTGTAGATTATATGCATATAAACTCATAACTTTAGATTTTCGGAATTCTGTTGTGTAAGCGGGGATTGAATCCTTATACACCTATTGTTTAATAGAACGAAAGTAAGAATACCAGTACAAGGCAAAAATCTTAGAATTATGAAAATAATGTGATTTTCGACATTCGGGACTTGCTGGTTACATTTATGCGAAGTTCCCCTACTTTTCCAAACCTCAAAACCCCGAATCCCAAAATCCCGATGTGTTGGTCCCAAATCCTTCCACTTTTCTCATTTTCGGAAGTTGTTGTGTGTTTTTGTTTGGTATTTGAAACCTCGAAACCCCGAACCCCGAAATCCTGAAATGTTAGTTCCACGTTCCTTTTCGCAATTTCGGGAATTGTTTGTGTTTGATGTTTTGGCTTTTGAAGTCGTGAGATTCCGAACCTCAAAATCCCGAAGTGCTGGGAATTTTGTTTTCTCATTTCAAAAGTTTGTTTATGTTGATGTTTGGGCACTGGAACTCATGAAGTCCTGAACCCCGAAACCCCGAAATGCAGGTCTCACCTTTCCTTTTTCGCATTTCGGAAGTTTGCAGATGTTGTTGTTTGGGTACTTGAACTCATGAAGTCCCGAACCCCAAAACCCCGAAATGTGGGCCCCACCTTTCCTTTTCGCATTTTGGAAGTTTGTGTATGTTGATGTTGGGCACTGGAACTCGCGAAGTTCCGAACCCCGAAATCCCCAAATGCAAGTCTCACCTTTCCTTTTTCGCATTTCAGAAGTTTTTTATGTTGATGTTGGACACAGGAATTCGCGAAGTTCCGAACCCCGAAATCCCAAAATGCGGGTCTCACCTTTCTTTTTTCCACATTTCGGAAGTTCGTATATGTTGAAGTTTGGGGCACTTGAACTCACAAAGTTCCAAACCCTGAAACCCCGAAGCACTAGTCCAACCTTCCCTTTGTTTCACAATTCAGAGGTTTGTATTTGTTGATGTTTGGCTTATGTACTCGCGAAATCCCGAACTCTGAAATCCCAAAGTGTTGGTCACTTTTCGCGATTTCAGGAGTTGTTGTGTGTTGATGTTAGTTGTTGTATTCGTTAAATCCCAAACTCTAAAATCACAAAATGCTGGTCACTTTTCGTGATTTCAGGAATTGTTGTGCGTTGATGTTGGCTATTGTACTCGTGAAATCCCGAACTTCGAAATCCTGACATGCTGGTCACTTTTCGCGATTTCGGGAGTTGTTGTGTGTTGATTGGAGAATATTCCTCTCGATTAGAGGTATGGAAGTAACAAACTTGTTTACAAGTCACTTGTATAGTTAAATCTGTGTTAGTGTTATAGACATCATCAAATAAGAAAATATTGATAATTTTTACAAGACTTTAAATAACATTGAAGGGAGGAGTATACACTTATTATATCGTCGAGTAGGAAGTTTTAAGTTGCATAGTAAATACAATCAATGACAATAAGGTCTCTAACAAACTTTTAGACTCGAGCTTTATAACAAGAGACTTAATTGCTTGAATCTCGAAACTGTGCAAGGATAATTGTACAAACAATTTTTTTTTCTTTTGTGACAGTTTTTGGGGTTCATTACATATGGTATCAGATCAAAAGTTACAACATTAGGCCTGAACATGGCCACATTATTTTCTTAGTATATATTTTGATTTATGAAAAAACTAATAAATCATGTGGATTACAAACAGAAAGATTTTTTGTTTTGTGTTGAATAATGGCAGCTGAGGAAGGTGCAAAAATCAGGATGGAAGGGAATCCACAGCAAGGACCTCCTGGAGATCCGAGATAGAACAATGATGGAAGTTCACCCACAGAGGTGTTGGAAACAATGAGGAACCTTATTATTGAACTACAAGTTTTCAAGGTCGACAATGAAAATTGAAGAAGGCACAGCAGGAACAAAAAGAGATAAATGAAGTCCTGCTACGTAGTATAGTAACCAAGAAAATCCCAAAAGATGTTAATCATAAGGAGGAGGTCAGCAAAAGGGCCTCCAAGAATTCTGGTGTGAAAACAAAAAAAGGAGACAGCTCGTCTAAAGGGACACCTTCAGCTAAAGACAAAACCATACCAGACAAAAAAAGAAAACAGATAGACCACCTTGAAGGAGAATTTAAAAAGATTAAACCAACTACTTTTGATGGAGAGTCCAGGACAGGAGAAGAAGTTGAGGCATGGTTGTTGGACATAAAAAAATACTTCCAAATCTACAACTATTCCAGTAACATGAAGGTCAGAATGGCCATCTACAATCTGAAGGGGAAGGCCAACATTTGGTGGCAGGACCTGAAATTGGCCAAGGGCCTAAAGGAGAAACAGTTGGAATGGTCCAACTTTAAGAAGTATTTTAAGAAACAATACCTTTCTGAAAGCTATTATGAAAGGAAGACGAAAGAATTCTATGAGTTATGACTCAGATAAATGATGATGGAGGACCTTATAAACAAATTTTTGGAACTACTAAGGTTCGTACCATACATCCGAGAGGATAAGGTAAAAATCTAGTGATTCTTAAGTTGTTTACCATAGTCCTACAAGGACAGAATTGAGTTTCACAACCCCAAATCCTTGAGTGAGGCATTCAGGAAAGAACAAATGTGCTATGACCAGTATAAACAGTGGGTAGAGTTTCCCAATACCTGGAAGGATAAGAAGCAAGATGGAATAAACCAACGAAAGAAGGGATACCAACCAGCTCCTTATCAGAATGTAGCAAAAAGTTTCCCAAGGAAGTATTTTCACTCCAATCATCTGAATATGCAAGGTAGTGGTAAACCAGTAAACCTGCGAAGAAAGAAGTTTGGGAACAACCCCCGCGAGCCATTAAAGTGTTGGGAGTGTGGAGAGCCTCATCTAAGGAGGAATTTTCCATGTTTAATTGTAGCAAACAGAACTGTTGTTCACAATTTGCAGGAAGCCTTGACAGTGGGTGACATGGGCAGAAGTTTGCATCAGATAAATGTAGCCATAGATGGTTGACAAGCTGACCACCAGTCCTCGGTGGTAGAAATCGAAGGTAAAATCCATGACACTCTAATTTATGTTTTAATTGACCATGGAGCTACATTAAGTTATATTACTCCCGATGTAGTAGAGTCGAATAAACTTAAGAAACAAAAGCACTAAAAATCTTGGCTTGTCCAACTAGCAAAAAGTGCTAAAAGAAAGGTAGTTAACTTTATTTCTGACCTTGAGTTCAGCTTTTATGGTCAAAAGATAAGGACCAATCTGAACATCCTACCACTAGGGTCTTATGATATGATTATTGGGATGGATTAGTTGGAACAACACAAAGCAGTACTAGATTGTTTTAGCGATGGAACTCAAGAAATGTTTTAGAAAGGGACGTCAAGTTTACGCCATCCAAGTGACAAATATATTAGAAAAAGAAGATAAGCCCAAGTTAGAAGACTTTGTTGTCCTACGTGAATTCAGAAACATGTTTGTTGATGAGATACCAGAATTACCTCCTAGGAAAGAAATAGATTTCTCCATAGACTTACTACCCGGATCAACCCCTATCTCAAAAGCACCCTACCGAATGAGTCTACCAGAACTGACAGAATTAAAAATACAATTACAGGAATTGTTGGACAAAGAGTATATCAGACCAAGTGTCTCGCCATGGGGAGCACCAATCCTCTTTGTGAAAAATAAAGACGATACTCTAAGACTATGTATCGATTATAGACAACTGAACAAAGTAACCATTAAGAACAAATACCCCTTACCCAGGATAAATGATCTATTCGATCAAGTTAGGGGGGGAAAGATCTTCTCAAAATTGGATTTATGATCTAATTATCATCAATTTAGGATAACGGACCAGGACATAAACAAAACAATGTTTCTAACAAGATACAGACACTATGAGTTTGTAGTCATACCTTTTAGACTCACTAATGCACCAACCACGTTTATGTGCTTGATGAATAGCATTTTCAGCCAGTACTTAGACAAGTTTGTAGTAGTATTTATCGATGATATTCTAGTCTATTCTAAAATGGAGGAGGAACATGATGAAAACTTAAGAATAGTTATGAAAACACTAAGGAAACACAAACTATACGCAAAATTCGACAAATGTGACTTTTATCAAAAGTAAATACAATATTTAGGACATGTCATTTCCTCGGAAGGTATTGTCGTAGATCCGGAAAAGATAAAAGCCATTATGGAATGGACAGTACCTAAGGATGTGGCAGGTATCCGGTCATTCATGGGAATCACCGGATATTATCGCAGATTTATAGAAGGGTTCTCCAAGATAGCCTACCCTATCACGTCATTACAAAATAAAGGGACCAAGTTTATTTGGTTGCAAAAGTTTCAAGACAGTTTTAACAAGTTAAAAAAATTATTGAGATCAATGCCCATTTTGAAGGTAGCAGACCCAGATAAAGAATTCACAGTATGTGTTGATGCAAGTAAAGAGGGACTAGGTTGTGTTCTAACTCAAGAAGGCCACGTGATTTTCTATGAGTCCCGAAAATTAAAAGAACACGAGTGAAATTATGTTACTCATGACTTAGAATTGGCAGCAATAATACATGCCTTAAAAATGTGGCGACACTATATAATGGGCAGAAAATTCTTACTATTGACGGATAATAGCGAGGTGAATAATCTGTTTAACCAACCAGACCTTAATGCAATACAAGCAAGGTGGCTAGCCTTCTTGAGTGAATTCGACTTCAAGGTCAGAGATATCAAGGGTAAGGAAAATAAAGTAGTAGATGCTTTAAACCACATAATCCATGGGTTATTTGGGATAAATATCAGCAGGGTAGAAAGTGATATGGAACAAAGAATAAGAACGATAGGTGTTAACGACGGAAATTACACTAAGATGATGGAAGAATCTCAAAATAGTATTGCAAACTCATATAAACCAGATATAAGTATTGACAAGAAGGGACTATTAAGATTTAAAAAATAGATTGTACATACTGGATTCAACAGAGTTAAAATTAATCATTTTAGATGAAGTGCATAAGAAACTGTATTCTGGCCATCCAGGCTACCAGAAAACAATAACAACACTTAGAAAAATATTTTACTGGCCTAACATGAAGGGCGAAACAACAGAGTACCTGGCTAGGTGCCAAGATTGTCAGTAGGTAAGGCCGAACACCAGAATCCATCCGACCTATTACAGATATTACCAACACGAGAATGGAAATGGGAGACCATATCACTGGACTTTATAATAGGTTTTCCTAAAACTTAGAAACATAATGATTCAATCATGGTTGTAATCGATAAACTCAGTAAGTCTGGACACTTCATTCCTGTAAAGTCTACTTTTAGAGCTATTAATATTGCTGAAATATTCATGAAAGAAATTTTTAGACTACATGGTATTCCTAAAATGGTGATTTCAGATAGAGACGTAAAACTCACATCCACTTTTTGGAAGGAATTGTTTGTAGGGCTAGATACTAATTTGAATTTTAGTACGAGTTGTCATCCACAAACGGATGGACATACCGAAAGGACAAACCAAATCATAGAGGATATGCTCTGCATGTATGTAAGAACAAAACCGAACAAGTGGCAAGACTACCTACACTTGGTAGAATTTGCATATAACAATGGGTACCAAACTTCGGCTAAGTTGAGCCCTTTCGAAATACTGTATGGAAGAAAGTGTACAACTCCAATTAGCTAGGATAAATCGGTTGATAGACTCATGGTTGGACCAGAGATGCTCCAAGAAATGGAGAACATGGTAAGGAAGGTACAACAGAACTTCAAAAAAGCACAGGACAAACAGAAGAGCTATGTGGATCAGAAAAGAAGACACGTGGAATTTCAAGTGGGAGACCATGTTTACCTAAAGTTCAAAGCCCGAAAAATCTCGCTGAAGTTAGGGAATTGTGCCAAGATAGCACCCAGGTTTTGTGGGCCCTTCAAGATACTAGCTCGAATTGGACCCGTAGCATATCAACTTGCACTCCCAGCTAATCTAAGAATTCATAATGTATGTCATGTTTCTTTGTTGAAAAAGTATATTCATGACCCTACTCATATGATTGATTGGAACTTGGTGTAGATGGAACCTGAAGGCGAGTTCCAGGTGGAACCCCTGTGCATTCTGGACTGGAGAGAAATAGCACTTTGGAACAGATCTGTCGCTCAGGTAAACGTGCAATGGAAGCACTTTAGTCCTGAGGAGGCCACTTGGGAATTGGAAGGATATTTGTGGAAATCTCATCCAATACTGTTCCAGGAAAGGAACGAACACTGAGGACAATGTTTTACTGAAGGGGGAAAGGATGTGACATCCCCCAAAAATATTTTTTATTTTTTATTTTTTTTATGTGCTGGAAATTTATTTTCGTTTTTGGCAAATTCGAATCTGGAAAATTTTTGCAATTTATGGCAATTTTCAATTTCAAATTTAATAATTGTACTTAATTATTGTGACTGTTGGGCAAAGATCTGTTTGGACTCAACTAACTATTTGACTATGACACTTGTATCACAACAGAATATTTATATTAATTGCAGGAGGACAAATGGAACAACCATGTTAAAATCAGCTGACCATGACTCCATGAGTGGGGAACATGTTGGAACTGCCTCTAGGCTGATTATGAGAAGTGGAAAATCATAGATTTGGCCACTSGCAGCCCCTAAAAATCAGGGATTAAGTGAGTTGCGAAAATCCCCAAAGGAGGGAAAAAGACCTGGGAAAAAAATTGATAAATAGCATATGCGTGGAGGCAGGACACTGCCAAGTATGCTAGGAAAAGATTTTTKAGCTATCTTGCTATTATGAACACTATGGATTGAGTTTGAGGCAAGAGGAGCCTGCTGAAACAGAATTGCCTTGTTGTTATGAACATTGTTGAGTAAGTGTGAGGCAAGAGGGTAACTATTGGAATTGAAGGACATTGCTAAGGAGGAGTTCCCAAGTTCACCCTCATGGATTCATGGTCAGGCTAGGGAGTGAGTCGGGCAAGTGACTTTGGCTGCCCTGTTCTACGGTCGGGAGGAACATGGTTGTTCCCTTTGTCTTCTCACAGAATTGGATTAAGATATGTTGATCTACTCCTCTCTATTTTTGAATGGCTATGTTTGATTGATGTCATATATTTGTTGAGTGATTATATCTAATTTTCGGTAATGTAAACTATTTGAATGATCATATCTATTAGTTGTGAGGAATATATGTGAATGAAATATGTATTTATATATATATATATATATATATTTGTAATACGTCTACTGGAATGTTCACAATCTGACTGTTGAAATATATATATTTGTTGTGGAAGATAAAATATTTTCATGTATATAATTTGTCTGTTGTCACGAAGTTTGAAATTAGACATCACAACCCTGGAATTGTCCTCCGTGTAAGTAAAATGCTAGGCAGAAGCACCTATAATTTTGTTATATACGTAAATAGGAAAAGGGGGAGATTAACGTCAGTGTGGCAAATCCTTTCTATAGTCAAAGACCCAGAAAGCCAAATATAGATCCCATGGAACACCAATATTTAATCACCAAACTCTTATGGAAGTGAAATTTCATTTATGATGCACAGATCTAGTACTATTGGTGTCTAATACACTAATTAAAGGAGACTCTAAGTGATTATAATAGAAATTACCTTTTACAGAAAAAAAAAAAAACTGTTGTCTTATTGTACCATTTTGTAGATTATATGCGTATAAACTCATAAGTTTAGATTTTCGGAATTCTGTTGGGTAAGTGGATATTGAATCCTTCTACACCTATTGTTTCACAGAACGAAAGTAAGAATACCAGTACAAGGAAAAAATCTTAGAATTATGAAAACAATGTGATTTTCAACATTCAGGACTTGTTGGTTACATTTATGCGAAGTTTCCTTACTTTTACAAACCTCAAAACCCCGAATCCTGAAATCCCGATGTATTGGTTGCACATCCTTCCACTTTTCGCATTTTCAGAAGTTGTTGTGTGTTGTTGTTTGGTATTTGAAACCCTGAAACCCCAAAACCCCGAACCCCGAAATCCTGAAATGTTAGTTCCACGTTCCTTTTTGCAATTTCGGGAATTGTCTGTGTTTGATGTTTTGGTTTTTGAAGTCGCGGGATTCCGAACCCCGAAATCCCAAAGTGCTAGGCATTTTTTTTTCACATTTCGTAAGTTTGTTTATGTTGATGTTTGGGCACTGGAACTCACGAAGTCCCGAACCCCGAAACCCTTAAATGCGGGTCTCACCTTTCCTTTTTTGCATTTCCAAAGTTTGAAGTTGTTGTTGTTTGGGTACTTGAACTCACGAAGTCCCGAACCTCAAAACCCCAAAATGCGGGCCTCACCTTTCCTTTTCGCATTTCAAAAGTTTGTGTATGTTGATGTTGGGCACTAGAACTCGCGAAGTTCCGAACCTTGAAATCCCGAAATGCGGGTCTCACCTTTCCTTTTTCGCATTTCGGAAGTTTTTTTATATTGATGTTGGACACTGGAACTCACAAAGTTTCGAACCCCGAAATCCCGAAATGCGGGTGTCACCTTTCTTTTTTTTGCATTTCGGAAGTTCGTATATGTTGAATTTTGGGGCACTTGAACTCACAAAGTTCCGAACCCCAAAACCCCGAAGCGCTAGTCTAACCTTCCCTTTGTTTCACATTTCAGAGGTTTGTATATGTTAATGTTTGGCTTCTGTACTCGCGAAATCTCGAACTCCGAAATCCCGAAGCGCTGGTCACTTTTCACGATTTCAGGGGTTGTTGTGTGTTGATGTTAGCTGTTGTATTCACGAAATCCTGAACTCTAAAATCCTGAAATGCTAGTCACTTTTCGCGATTTCGAGAATTGTTGTGCGTTGATGTTGGCTATTGTACTCGCGAAATCCCGAACTTCGAAATCCTGTCATGCTGGTCACTTTTCGCGATTTCGGGAGTTGTGGTGTGTTGATTGGAGAATATTCCTCCTGATTAGAGGTATGGAAGTAACAGACCTGTTTAGAAGTCACTCATATATTTAAATCTGTGTTGGTGTTATAGACATCATCAAATAAGAAATATTGGTAATTTTTACAAGACTTTAAATAACATCGAAGGGAGGAGTATACACTTATTATATCGTCGAGTAGGAAGTTTTAAGTTGCATAGTAAAGACAATCAAGGACAGTAAGGTCTCTAACAAACTTTCAGACTCAAGATTTATAACAGAAGACTTAATTGCTTGAATCTCGAAACTATGCAAGGATAATTGTACAAACATTTTTTTTTTTGTGACAGTTTTTAGGGTTCATTACAGTTATAGTACCAACCTTCCTAACATTCTAAGTCATCAAACCTATGGTGATCTTGGAAATTTTCTCTTAATACTTGTATAATAAGTAAAATTTTAAAGAAATCCAAGTACTCTCTTACCTTTCTTAAGGATAGAAAAAACAATTTTCATCTTTGTAGAATTCAATCATCATCATCTCATCATCAAATTCACTATAAATTTATATTTATAGTAATAACAAGCTACCTAGGCTATATAATTCAAAGTTTTCGGCTGGAAAATAGTACAAATAAACATAAAGTGGTTAAATAATATAATATAATTTTTCAAAAAACAAAATCATGGAGTACATAATTTGTTTTGGAAGACAAAGAAATCCAACCATTGAAAAAGGATACCGAGCATGGACAAATAAGATTTTATTGACTTAGTTTTCAGTTTCTCTCGTTCAAATCTATAGTATCATTATATTTTTCTCGTTTAACCATGGAAATGTAGCTTTGCTGGTGTAAAGTTCTATATGCTGTGATGGATGTGAGTACATTGGTGCAAGCTTCTTGTAAAACATTAGGATTGTAAAAATATTGATTTTATTTATTTTTTCATAATGGTTTTTCTTGAATCTCATTGGCTGCACGTGTGAGGTGACTTTGATTTTCCAATTTTTATCTTATTATCGATTGCATTTATTTTAATTATACAATATTTAGTGCTTTTGGAAAGGGTACAAGTGTGTATTTTGTTGGGAACGCTGGTGTATTAAATTGTTGAACCACCAAATCGTGGGAAATTTTAATGGATTTGGTTTTGGTGATGTTACAAGTCGATTGGAAACCTAGTGTATTCAATTATTTGATCAACAAATCACCGACAATGCGAATTATTAAAGTCTACGATCAACAAATGGTTGGTGTCGTGAAATAGTTTTCTTCAAATTTTAGCAGCGTCAAAATTAGTTTCTTAGGTTTTTTTTGGTTGAAAGTTACAAACAAACACCAAAAGGAGATCTTGAAAAAAACTTTGGATATTCCATTGACCTACATCTGTTCCTTCCACTCTTCATTTATGGAATATTTACTTGGTCCTCTCACTACTTTACATAAACTTGGGAGTTTCCATAAGCAAAGTGCTCCGTAAGTTGTAACAAGTGGTGTTATTTACTTTTTGATTAATATGATTATGATTTATTAATATTTGGTTTACTTTGATTATTTTTTTTTAAATTATCTATATTATTTTTTTAATAATTAAGAAGAATATTTACTCTTCTATAAGGTGTTAACACATTAGTGAAGGTGTGATTCTATATCTAGAACTAGCATAACAAATTTCAACAATATTTGCCATGTATGTTGGAAACATGCTAACTAATTTTCTCATGCGGTCACATGCACATGTATGTAGCTATGTTAATGTGCATGCATGTAATCTATTTATGAATTGCTCGCGTAACTATGTGATCTATTTATGATCATTTTGTGTAACTGAGTAAAAGATGTTATATATACGAGCATACTCATAGAAGTGAGAGTGCAATGTGTAGTGAGTATGTGAGAGCAAGAAGCAATACTGAGGTGTTGTGTGTATGAGAGGAGATGATGGTTGTAAGTGTGGGTTGGTTATTCTAATTCTCCCTTGAATAAAAGAATATTGATTATCGTTGTCATGTTTTTTTCCCTCATTGAGTTTCCACATAAATCATTGTGTCAATTGTGAGTTTGTTGTGCTTGGTTTAATGTGTGTTTGATCTTGCTTGTTTATGCTATGTTTTATGCTATGGTTTGCTTCTATTGCCTAAAAAGTGGTATCATAGCATAAGGTGATAAATCCATTGCATGAATGAGCGAGAGTTGCAAGGGAGAGTTTCTACTTAATCTACGTGCAGAGATCCGTGTGTCATGTGCCGAAAAAATTCATTGCCAAAGAGGCGATAACCTGTGACCATCATTGCTAACAATTTTCAAAGAAGCTATACCCATGGAAAGAGTTATGAGAGCGACCTTTTGGTTACATATCTCTTGAGCTATTCTTTCTATGGAAGCTCAAGATGTAGGATCTGCTCGAACAACAAGGTAGTGACAAGAGTGGTGATGCTTTAGCCACCGTGTAAGAAAAAAAAAAGTATTTACTTTGGAGTTGTAAAAATTATTGATTGCATGTAAATGATCATATGTATGTAAGACCTGGATAGGCATGCGTACCCTAGTTTATCAGGTCACCTATGAAAAGTTTAGACGTAGATTTAGGTAGATTGAATATGTGGGGGGTGGCATATATGTTGGGTTAACCTTGACTCGGTGAAAGAGTTAATGAGTTAAATCTCTTTTTAGGTCAAAGCACATGGTTTTTTGGGTTCATGTTTTTTGGGTATCCCGTGGTATTGTGTCCATGGATTGCATGTAATAAAGCCTATAAAAGGCTTGGTGAACTCCATTGTAAATGGGCCTTGAGGTAAGTGGTGAAGGCTTACTTGGTCGGTTTGGCCGGATTTGGTCAAAGTTGTTTGAATGCAAAGTTTGAGGTGGAGCAGTATGTCTAGTTTAGAAAGGTGGGTCTGTAGAAGGGTTGATGTGTTGGCAGTTCAATCAAGTGTTTGAGAATATATAATGAAGGTAAGTTCATATCCACAGAACTTGGAAAGTATTGCAAGGAAGTTGGGATCGAATAAGCATGTTCAGTAATGCCAAGTTGCAACAATAGTTGTGGACAAAAACGATTGTACTATCTGGTAACTCGGTCACCATCGGTTGCAAAAGACATGAATATTCAGGAAGAGGTATGAACAGGTCATCTGGTAATTACTCAAATGTGAAATTATTTGGTTGTGATGCTTATGGATTTTTATCATCTTTCTAAGTAGGACCTAGATCAAACAAGTAGATCTTTGATATGGTGATGATGTTAAGGGGTGCAGATTGTGGGATCCTACTACCCACATAATCATCATGGATAGAGATGCAGTGTTTGATGAATCTCCTTTTATAAAATCAAACATAGTAAAATATGAAAGGTTCAAAGCATGGTTGGTAGCAGAAAGGTATTTGGAAGGTATTGATTTCCATTAAAGTTTCTCATCGGTTGTTAAAATCCTGTTTCTATTCATGTTGTGTTAGCACTGGTTGTGATATAGTACAACTAGATGTTAAAATTGTTTTACATGGAATTTTTTGGATAAGGGGATATATATGGAACAACCAGAATGTTTATAATCGCAATAGAAGATTTGTTTGCAAACTCAAAAATCATTGTATGGCCTGAAGCATGCTAGGAAAATGGTACAAGTTGTTTGATTCCTTCATGATGAGCCAAATTTTACAAGAAATGAATATAACCATTGTGTTTATGTGTCAGACACCCACTACGGCACGATAATTTTTTTTGCCCTTTTCTCGAGGGACAGAATCCCCGAAGTCCTACGGGGCTTAGCACATGCTAGCTCTTCCCTTCTTCCACCTCCATGTGATTGTTGATCATGATCACAAGCCAAACAACTAGGCGCCTTTTCGCACTTCGCGACTTAGCGATATAAGCGAGTCGATTCTGTCGACTCTGCAAACCCCGAAATGTCGAAGTGTCGAAGAGGATTCGATCAACAATTATCCCCCTGGGCTATGCCTTGGCCTGTATGACCACTTCTCATAAGACCATAGCCTTATTCCCTTCGGGACTTATCAATACGAGAGCCTGACCTCTTGTCAACGGGACTCTCGAATTCCCGATTTTCGATTTCCCTAAATGGCCTTTGTCACATTATCCCTCCTGGCTATGCCCTGATCCAGGTGACCACTCCTCATAAGACCTCCATCCTCTTTCTTTCGAAATTTATGAATACAAGAGACCGAAATCCTGGATTGCTGCCATGTGCCCTCCCTCAGATGGACGGTCCTCGTCGTTTCGTGATTTCGTGACTTGCGACCCCCAATGACACAAATCATTTGTCAACTCGAATCCCCGATATCCGAAATACCGATGGAATCTCGATCTCTGCCACGTTTCCTCCACGGATGGACGGTCCAGATTGTTTTGGGACTTCGCCAGGTGCGAAGTCAAAATGCTCACCTTCCTCTTTTGTTTCCCGATGTCAGAATCCCTAAAATGGGTGATCTTGCGAGACGTTTTCTCCCATGATCAGACAGTCCAGATCCATTTCGGGACTTCCACCATGGAGTGTCCTAATCTCTTTTCTTCGAGACCTCCGAAATCCCGAAGTCCGAATCCCTGAAATGGGCAACCTCGCGACATGTGTCCCTCCTTAATTGGACGACCCAGATCCATTTCGGGACCTCCACCATGGAGTGTCTCGATCTCCTATCAATGAGACCACTGAAATCCCGAAGTATGAATCCCCGAAATGAGCAACCTCGCAACACGTGTCCTTCCTTAACAAAATGGCCTAGATCCATTTCGGGACTTCCACCATGGAGTGTCCTGATCTCTTGTCAACAAGACCTTCGAAATCCTGAAGTCCGAATCCCTGAAATGGGAAATCTCGTGACACGTTTCATTCCTTAATCGGACGACCCAGATCCATTTTGAGACTTCCACCATGGAGTGTCTCGATCTCTTGTCAACGAGACCTCTGAAATCCTGAAGTCCAAAATCCCGATACCAACTCCTCTATCGGGACTTTCACCTCTTTTCACGAGGCCTTAACTCTCATGCATCTCCTGATAGATCCAACGGCTGTCGGGTTTTCTAACTAAGATCTGATGGTTTAGATCTGTCCCGCACTGTGCACTCTTCCGCTGCTCCCTGGACATGGAAAAACCAACGGTCCAGATACTCCCACAGACCTTGGGGATCTACGATCCCGATTTCTTCACTACTCACGAAGACAAATAAAAGGGGTCAAGGCATTTAACACCCTTGTTTCTTCCTCCAATCTAACGGTCGTGAATGACCACAGATCTTTCGACAGGATCTCATCCGTCAATCGATACTTATCCCTACACTGACATTTCATGATTTCAAGAGGATCATTCTTCCTCGTACAAGGTTACTAAGACTTGCGCCTTCAAATCCTTTTCCAGGTTCTTGGTGAACTTTACAAGAAGGGTGTCTGTATGGGGAGATCTATCCAGGGCATTACTTGAGACGGATAAGGGTATAGATTTCCCGAGAACAGACTTGAAGTCTGAAATAATTCAATATGCGTATATATATATATATATATATATATATATATATATATAAACATAAGCCATACGTGGTCCTTCCAATAAAAGCATGCAACCACCATTTCTGATTAAAACACCACACAGACAGTCTTATACTCAAACCATTCATAAACTGCACAGACTATGAGCATACATGTCAGCATATAAATTTTAGGATGCAAGATGATCATAAATGCCAGAATATACATTTCAAGATGAAATATGTAAAACACTTATCAGAAATAACACCAGATGTGATTGCAACTGCTGAGAAGGGTGCTCGTTTCCACCCAACCATAGGCTCAATGACTCCCAACGGATTTACCACTAGCCACCCCCGAGTTGAGACCAGAATGCTGGGAGACTGAGTCTTTGTTTTCCAGTGATCGAGAACGAAGGTTACTCTCCTTCTTCTGCACTATCACCCACTATGTATTTTTCCAGAGTTCATTTTCCTTCTCCCCTTCCCCTCGCATCTGCCCCTTGATCGCCCACTCTTCTTGCCTTTTCTCCTTTCGGTGAGGTTGCATGTGGCACGATCTTCCTCGCAGTGGTCAGGTTTGAGGACTCTACAGATGGGTAGTTCACCCCCATCCCTCATTACTCATGAGGATCCATTTACCTACCAACCCGGCGAGTCATTTAATTCGAGGCCAGCGAGTTGCTTTTGGTTCTTCGAGCTAGTGAAGTCCAAATATGGTATTGGTTTCGGTGGAAGTTAATGCCACCTTTCCAGGTGCCTTCCACAACCTTTCTTCAGCCATCATGGTCTCTTTTTCAACACATCCCCTCTCAGCAGTCCTGCAATATATATATTCATAATATTATTCACATTCATCGACCTTTTTCACAAGGTCCATTCACATCACACATTCACATTTCTAAGTTTGCCACAATACTTGGCTAGTATAGTTATTTTTACAGACTGGGGGAAACAGGGTGTTACAATTCCCTCCCCCTTAAAGGAACATCGTCCTCGATGTTCTATCTATCAACTTGACAAGCATGTATAGATGTAAACAAAATCGGATATGCCCGTTTCATGGCATCCTCCATTTCCCATGTAGCCTCATCTGGGCCAAAATGTTTCCACTGCACCTTGACTTGTGCAATGGTTCAGTTTCAGAGTGAGGTTTCCTTTTTATCTAGTATGCATTGAGGTTCTGGTAGAAATTCTCCCTCCGGTTCCACCTAAATCACATACCAATCAATTATATGGTTAGCATCATGTACATATTTCTTCAATAATGAGACATGGAAAACATTATGTGCTTTGACTTTGGGAGGAAGTGCTAGCCTATAAGCTACAGGTCCCACTCTATCTAGAACCTCAAATGGTCCACAATACCAAGGTTCTAACTTGGCACAACCTCCCATTTTCAGAGAACTCTTCCTGGGTCTAACTCTGAGATATACATGGTCTCCCATTTTGAACTCTCTTGGAGTTCTCTTTTGGTCGGCATAACGTTTTTGTCGGTTATGAGCGACCTTCAGGTTTTGTTTGATCTGAATCACCTGTTGTTCCATTTCTTTCAACATGTTGGGTCCAAAAGAAATCCTATTTACGGGATTACTCCAACTGACTGGAGTGTTACACGGTCTACCATAGAGGACTTCGAAGAGACTCATCTTTAAGGATGCTTGGTAGTCGTTGTTGTAGGCAAATTCTACCAATGGCAGGTAGTCTTCCCACTTCTTGGGTTGATGCATTACATGAATTCTTAGCATGTCTTCAAGTATTTGGTTCACTCTTTCTGTTTGTACGTCGGTTTGAGGGTGACAGGTGGTGCTAAACAACAATTTGGTCTCTAAGCCAACCATCAGTGATTTCCAAAAGTTAGAAGTAAATTTCATGTCTCTGTCAGACACGATCTCTTTCGGCATACCATGCAGTCTGAATATCTCTTGCATGAATACCTAGGCGATATTGATTTATTTGCAAGTTGATTTGACAGGGATGAAATGGGAAGACTTTTTCAATTTATCCACCACTACCATAATGGCATCATTTTGTTTGGTCGATGTTGCTAATCCGGTGATGAAATCCATGGAGATGGTTTCCCATTTCCATTCTGGGATTGGTAGAGGTTGTAATAATCCTGTTGGGTTTCGGTGTTCTGCTTTAACCTGTTGGCACTCTATGCATTTGACCAAGTACTCAACTATTTCTTTCTTCATTCTAGGCCAATAGAATTGTTTCCTGGTGGTCGTGATCATCTTCTGGTATCCTGGATGACCAAAATAGGGTATTTTATGTAGTTCATGTAGTATGAACCTCTTCAAGTCATCACAATCTGGAATATAAAATCTGCTTCTATAAGTGAGAAAACCTCCTTCGGTCATCTGGTAGCCTTCATATTTTACTCTGGCGGGTTCTCACTGTAGGTACATGGTCACGGTCTGGACGAAGGGATCTGTTTCTTGTGCATTTCTGATTCTTTCCTTGACATCTGTCTCGGAGGTGCTCACCACTGCCAGGTGAATTATTTTCATACTTCTGCTAAGGGCATCGGCCACCCTATTTTCCTTTCCTTTAATGTGTTTGATTTCGAAATCAAACTCGCTAAGGAGGGCCATCCACCTAGCTTGTCTAGCATTGAGCTTTGGTTGATGAAATGGGTATCACAATCCACAGTGATCTGTCATAAGTACATTTTTTTTTCCCAGGAGGTAATGCCTCCACATTTTCAAGGCATGCACTATGGCAACCAGCTCTAGATCATGGGTCACATAGTTGACTTCATGCTCGTTCAATTTTTGGGATTCATAGAAGATCACACTTCCTTCCTGCATAAGGAATCCTCCGAGCCCTTCCTTACAGGCATCTGTGCACATGAGGAAGTCAGCTTCTGGATCGACGATCTTCAACACGGGTGCATGGGTCAGTAGATGTTTTAGGGTTTGAAATATTTCTTCACATTTCTATGTCCAAAAGAATTTTGTCCCCTTCTTCTAGAGGACAGTGATTGGACAACCAATCTTGGAGAATCCTTTTATAAATCTCCTATAGTATCCTAAAAATCCCATAAAGGATCTGATATCTGAAACATCCTTTGGGGTAGGCCATTCCATGATAGACCTGATTTTGTCAAGGTCTACCGCTACTCCTTCTTCGGAGAGAACATGGCCTAAGTAATGTATTTTCTTCTAGAAGAATTCACATTTGTTGAATTTGGCATAGAGATGATGTTCTCTTAGCCCTTGCAGCACAAGTCTAAGATGCTCTTCATGCTCCTTTCTGTTCTTGGAGTAAATTAATATATCGTCAATAAAAACAAGCACAAATTTGTCTAGGAACTTGTTGATTACATTGTTCATCAAGGACATAAAAGTGGCAGGGGCATTGGTCAACCCAAATGGCACCACCACAAACTCATAGTGACCATACCTCATTCGGAAGGCAGTTTTATGGATGTCTTCACCCTTGATTCAGACTTGATGGTATCCCGACCTCAAATCAATCTTTGAGAAAATAGACGCACCCCCCAATTGATCGAACAAGTCATCAATATTGGGCAAGGGGTACTTGTTCTTTATGGTTACCTTATTGAGTTGCCTATAATCTATACACAGTCTAAGGGTACCATTCTTCTTTTTCACGAATAGGACTGGTGCTCCCCATGGAGACACGCTGGTTCGAATATAGCCTTTATCCACCATTTATTTTAATTGCAAGTTGAGTTCAACTAAATCGGGTGTGCTCATCCGGTAGGGTGTCCTAGACACCGACACCGCTCCTGGTGGAAGTTCTATCGAGAATTCAATGTCCCTTCTCGAAGGTAGACCCAATACCTCTCCCAGAAACACATCTCTATATTCTCTCAGGATAGGGTGATCGTCAGGGCTTGGTTTGTCACCTTCGATTGTTTTCAACACCTGTATTGCATATAGGGGACATCCCTTTCGACAATACTTTCTCATTTGCAGAGTTGATATTTGTGTCACCGAGACAGGTTTTTGGATCCCTTGAAGGGTTATCTTTTTCCCTTCTTTACTTACACATTCTAAGGTTTTATGGTAACAGTCCAATCTGGCTTTATGGGTGGCTAGCCAATCCATACCAATCAATAGATCATACAATCCCAGGGGTAATAAGTTAAGGTTTGTTTGGGTGGGGAATCTACCCAACATCAATTGGCAGGCTGGTATAACCTTTTCTACCCTTCTTTTGGTTCCAATGGCTAGCTGTACCAACCATGGCTTGGTATGTTTTTGTGGCTATAGTTTACACTTATCAATAGCTTTAGGGGCTATATAACTCAAATTTGAAGCAGGGTCAATTAAAATAGACACTAGATAGTTGAAAATTATACCTTCTATTTCCACTACTGAAGCTTGGTGGTCGGCTTGGTTATTATCCAAGGCTGCATAAATTTGTGGCACACTCCTGGCCACATCATTGACGGTAGTAGCTTCCTGGATGTTATAAATCCTCCGACTATTCTGTTGTCGGTGTGGACAATCTCTCAATATATGTTCTTCCCCGCAACCCCAGCATTTCAAAGGTTCTCTCTTTGGGTTATCAATATTCACTGATATGGGTCCAGAAGTTTTATTTCCGCTCAAGGAGGGAAAACTCTGTTGGTGTATACTCCGAGATGGGAAACTCATTCTTGGGTTCTCCTTATAGTTCTTAAATCCTGGGGATTTAATTCCCCTTTTTTGAAATCTTGAACTATTCTTATGTTTCCATCCTTCGCGAGGTTCTGCTCGATGCCCAAATTGTTCATGACAATAGGTCGTCTTTCGAATAGTGCCTTCTAGAGTCTTTGGCTCATCAAATTCAATTCTATTCCGATAGTCCTTAGGTAGTCCACTGATGAAGTGTTGCACCTTTTCCTTTTCCGCCTTGATATAGGGTACATACCTCAATAAATCAAGGAATTTGTTGACATATTCTTCTATAGTGAGTTGTCCCAGTTTGAGTTCATAAAACTCTTTAGTCTTTTCATCGAAATATTTTTCCGATAGATACTTCTTTCGGAAGTATTTCTAAAACCGTTCCCAAGACAGGTCCTCTTCGCGAACCCCTTTCACATTCTTAAGTTCTTCCCACCTAATGGAAGCCTTTCCATTCAAGTTGAAGGTGACCACTCAGGCCTTCATATTTTCTAAAATGTCGTGGACTCTAAAATACTTCTTTAGTCCAAGCAGTCAGGCCTTTGCTTCCTCCCCCTTCTTTATTTCACCATCGAAGGAGGGTGGTTTGGCCTTTCTGAATTCTTCGAATTTACAAACTTTGGAAGACTTTTTCTTCTTCTGTTTCCTTCAGGAATAGGAACTAGTTCCGCTTCTAGAAGAGCCCTCTGAATCGCCAACTTCCTTCTCAAAGGAATCATCCGACACTTGTCTTTTACCTTTGGTGTGGACCTTTTTCGAGCTTCTCCTCTCAGTGTGGCCACTGATATGACCATGTTTCTGAGTTTCAAGTTCATGCTACATTTGTATTTGTAGATCGGAAAAACTTTGCAGTAAAACTGCGTTAATTTCTGTTTTCTTTTCTTGTTCTTTCATCATCCTTTCATTGTCAGCCTTGCAGCATTGTAATTCGGCCATGAGACTCCTCACAATCTCGGCTTGATCTGGAGGGGTCCCTACTTCCCTCCTTTCGTCAGACTCTTTGTCTCTATTGTGGGAACCTTTCCCCACTTCATGGTGAGTCACCATACTTATG
>ML791848.1:0-19185 GCA_009831015.1 Picea engelmannii
ATTGATAAATTCCATTGACTTATTTGCAAAACGTTGACCTCCTTGTCTACCGTACTAACCCTAGAACAAGGCTGATGTCACCTCTAGTAAGCTTGACGCAGCACTCCTGTCTTGAATGAGCAATTGATGATATTTTATGCTAACTCAAATATTGATGATATACTTTGAATGCCATATCATTTCTAGTGTTTATTGAGAAGTAATATTATAAGTCATAATCATTATTGCAATCATTGACTTCGCCAATAATTACTGCTATTTATGCTCATGTACATTAAATGTTGATAGTCATTAATCTATGAAGTGCTAACCAATATTTGCATGCATTAGTTTTGTTGTTTCCTTGTTTCGCAAACAGATGCCCCTTCTGTGGTTTATCTTCTTTTTGACTATCTTTCTTGGCGGTGATCAGTGAAAGGGAAAAAACTTACCTTGATCCTTTATACCTTTACCTTTTCAAAACCCTAGATTGCCAGGGACGTCTCCCTTGGGATTAGCCACCCTAAATAGAAAGAGCCCCCCATCGAGGTGACAGTGGGCGGGGAAGCTCCTGTTACGCTAGTTTGACCTTTACCTTTTCAGCTACTTGGCCTAAGCTACAAACTGAGCGATAACAGTGCTCGCAGTAAGATGAAGGTCACCGCCACATCCATGACCTCTACATAGAGCCTCTCTTTGCAGCATAAGCAAGTGGATGAGATCATGGAAGAGTACAGAGACATCTTCTCCTCACCCACCAGGGTACTGACGCACTGCCAAGTCAAGCATCTAATTGATCTAACCCCCGGTGCACTACTTCCTAATGGACCAGTCTATTGTCGCTCGCTGATGTAAAATTATGAAATCAAGCACCAGATCCAAGAGCTGCTTCAAAAGAGGCACATATGACCCAACTCCTCCCCTTGTGAAAGGCCAATTGTGCTGGTGAGGAATAAATACGGGACGTGGCGGTTCTGCCTTGATTACAAAGCACTAAATAAAATCACAGTCTAGAACTGGTACCGAATTCCCCGAATTGATGACCTTCTTGACCAACTCAAGGGGGAAAAGTTATTCAACAATATTGACCTAAAGTCTGGCTACCACCAGGTTCCCATCGAACCAACTGATGTATGGAAGAGAACTTTCAAATCTAAAGAAGGTCTCTTCGAATGGCTAGTCATGCCCTTTGTCTTAAAAAATGCATCAACAACTTTCATGAGATTTATGAATGATGTATTGAGACCCTTCACCAACTCTTTTATGGTGGCATATCTGGATGACATCCTCATCTTCAGTAGAACTTGGGAGGATCACATGTAGCATATTCACTAGGTTTTGGGCACTATGTGGCATCACAAGCTATATGCCAACTTGGAAAAATGATCATTTGGCATGAACATGGTCCAATACTTGGACTACATTGTTGATGAGCATGGGGTACATGTGGATCCAACTAAGATCCAAGTCATTCATGATTGTCTAGCCCTGACCACACTAACCGAGCTTCAAATCTTCTTGGGACTTGTCAGCTTCTACTAAAGGTTCATGTTGGTATTCTCCCATATTGCATGGGCCCTCAACCAAGTAACCAAGGGTGGTGGCAAGGAAAAGTTTGCATGGGTTCAAGAACAACAATAAGAATTTGATGATCTGAAGCATCGCTTGTGCTCAAATCCAGTACTCTCCTTACCTGATCTGCAACAATCGTTCTAGATTGAGACGGATTCCTCCAACTATGTTGTAGGCGCAGTTCTCACTCAACATGGTCATCCAGTAGCATACCATATAGAGACAATCTCAGATATTATCCAAAAATACCCCACCTATGACAAAGAAATTTATTCCATTGTGCAAGCCTATCGTCAATGGAAACATTACATTATGGGAAAGGAGAAAATCATCCACACTGATCACAAGCCTCTTCAGTTCATACAGACACAGGGGAAGTTGCAGAATGACCGCCATAAAAAGTGGCCCTCATACCTACATCAGTTCCATCTCAACATCAAGTATAAAAAAAGGAGCACAAATTGTGTCGTTGACTGCCTCAGTCGCTCTCCCATTGCTGCACTCACCACATTGCTCCTTTATTGTGGGCATGAGGCATCTGAGCGGCCCAAACTTTATCAACATGACCTTGACCTCACCGCCACCTATCATCTCTTGGGTATAAGAGAGAATGCCACCGATTTTCACTTCCAGGATGGATGTTTATTCCATATGGGCCACCTCTATGTTCCCACAAGTGAGCTTGCAAATATGATTTGGGAGGCTAACTACAGTCGGATGGCAGGACATTTTGGCATGGAGAAAACTATGGTCATTCTACAGAAGCATTTTTATTGGCCAAAACTTTGACAAGACGTCAACAATTATATCATATCTTGCACTGCCTATGCCATTGCCAAGTCAGCCATCAAGAAGCAAGGATTATACACCCCTCTTCCTACTCCCGAGAGGCCTTGGGAATCCATCTCGATGGATTTCATGTTTGGCCTTTCATCCACCAAGGAAGACAATGATTTTGTATTTGTGGTGGTTGATCGGTTTTTGAAGATGGCCATTATCACAACCTGTAAGAAGAGAATCACAACGACAGATACTACCGAGCTCTTCTTCAAATGGGTGTGGGTACATTTTCGGATACCATGGACCATCACCTCGGATATGGACAATAGGTTCCTCAACACATTTTGGTCAAGTCTCTGGTCATTGTTGGACACCAAGCTCACTAAATCCACTGCATTCCACCCCCAAACGATGGGCAGACAGAGGTCATCAATCAGATTATTGTGCACATCCTACGCATGTACAACTATAAGCATATGCGTACATGGGATGGGAGTCTTCCTTATGTTCAACATAGCTACAACAAGGCTCTCCATAGCTCCACCGACCGTAGCCCATTTCAGGTAGGGTTGAGATTCCAACCCTTGGGTCCCATTGATGTTGCACTACCTCTTGCAACCAAACAGGCCGAATCTTCCCATGTTCAATTTGAGGTAGACAAATCCACCATATTCATTGAGTGGATTCAACACATCCGCCAACAGGTCCATGAGATTTTGCAGAAATCCAATGCTAAGTACAAAGAGTGCCATGATCAACACAGAGTACCACACTGGTTTCAGGTGGGAGACAAGGTCTGGTTACATTTGTAGAAAGAGCGCCTTATAGGGCCCCATCAGAAGCTTCGCCCACTTCACTATGGGCCTTACACTATCACCAAGGTT
The DNA here is from genome assembly GCA_009831015.1 of Picea engelmannii. Lineage (NCBI taxonomy): Eukaryota > Viridiplantae > Streptophyta > Pinopsida > Pinales > Pinaceae > Picea > Picea engelmannii. Next base: position 3,216 of record ML791848.1, read on the forward strand.
GTGGGTAGCAATGCTTTTGAGCTCAAAACTCCACCCCTCCTTGGCTTGCACACATTGTTCAATGTGGACCTCCTTTGACCATCATTTCCACCATTGTTGGACACCTCATAGATCAAAGAACAATTGACACCAAAATATCTCAACCCTGACTGTGTGGAACAAGCATCCACTGATCAGATAGTGGACACACAGGTCAAGGGAACTCGCGAGCAGAGGATCGAGCTTTATCGGGTTGTCAAGGAATGCCAACTCCTACACCAAGGCAAGTGGCTCACCTGGGGCCAAATTAAGCAGAAGTTTCCTCACCTGATGGGGGCACTCAACGCAATGGATACCATTGCTTCCTGATGGGGGAGGACTGATCCAGGTGGAAATTGGTGGCCACCCACCTATTCCATCTGGCTCCTCTTGACAGTTGTTAGATCAACACATTATTCTGTAATGTTTTGTAATTGTGGGTTCTACACTTTCAGGGTTGTCTGAAGCCCTACACAGCTTCCAGGTGGAGATTTGTGGCTTCCCACCTAATCCAACTGGTTTATTTTGGAAGTTTTCATGTCAGTACATCTTTATATACTTCCAGGGCTGTTTTGGGGCCCTAAACAGTGAATTTTTTGGCTTGCCACAATCAAACTGTAGATGGATTTAGATTTGGTGGCATAATGTGTAGTTCTCAAAAATACCTTTCCAACGAGCTATCACGCGCCTAAAATGGAGGTCGTATGCAAAAGTTATGACCCCGAGAAGTTGAGGTACCAACTTACCCATCGGGGCCCACATAACTTTTGGTGTTTCATCTGCTAGGGTTAGGTTTTTGGATGTCTAGGGTTTTGGCATTCATGAGTAATGTTAAAAAGGCCTCTGGAGCCTCATTGTAATCATTCTGCTCAGATGGATGCATGTAGCAACCACATCTTTTCTTAGAGATAGCTACCACCATTCGAGCAAGTTGTTTTCAGTTCTGCAATTTTACAATTTCAACCTATTTTATTTATTCAATAGAATTAATTGTTCATTGGATATATTTTGTTGTTCTCCATATCTCTTTGTTATTGTATTCAGTCTGTTATTCCTTTCGTTTCGCTCATAAATCCGGATCAAGCATCATTAATACGAGAAGCACACTTAAAGTCTTTAGTGTCTTGGTATTTTTGGTTGGAGAGAATGTTGAGATTGCTGAGCAATTTTCTTGGAGAGTTGGTAACGTATTTGGTAAGATTTCCGGCGTGATTTTATCTATTTTATTCTCTATCCATTAAATTCATGGAAATGTTTCCTAATTTTATGTCATTTTAATCTATGTTTTGAAGGATAATTTGTTTTTATCAAATATTGCATCTATCTCAAGTCATTCTTGCAAAATTGGTCTTCTGTGCGACGTCTTTAAGGAGACTCAAGGTTGTTACAACAATATACTCATTACAATCTCAACATTTAACTTGCACTAATTAATTCAAGGTAGGGAGGATAATGCTCATTCTCTCAACCACCCAAACTAAACCTAATTGACACCATAAATGATGCATGCAAAACAAAACTCTAAAATTAACCCAAAATGAAAAATATAAATAACTATTAAAAAACAATATATAACACATCATTAAACTTTGCTCTAATACAATGTAGATTATATTATATCACTTAGGTTATATTAATTCATATTTATTATATAAAATTGATTTTTACATTAATCTACATTCTAACTTTAAAAAGCCACAATGGAAGGAAGGTAGTGTGGTCTTTGAATCTTACCTTTCAATAGATGTCTTCTAACGATATGATATTGATAACTCGAGATATAAAAAGAATTGCAAGACAACATAGTCCCTGTCTTTGGCAGGTTTGAAAATTGATAATAATAATGATTTAAAACTTCATATGCATAATTAAGTTTATTATTTAAATTTTATTATTAAAAGTTAGTGAAAATAATTATCAATATTAATATTTTTATTATAATTATAATTGATTATTAAGTTAGTGAAATTAATTGTTACTATTAATATTTTTATTATAATTATAATTATAACTATATTTAATATCATTATAATATAATATTAATATTAATATTTATTAATGAAATTAATTATTACTATTAATTTTTTCATTAGAATTAGAATTGATTATTAATATTACTATATTTATTACTATTAATTTTTTCATTAAAATTAGAATTAATTATTAATATTATTATATTTATTATGATTGTAATCTATTATTATATATAATATTTAATAATTTGAAATTTATAATAACATTGACTTTGTTTTTAATATGTTTAATTTAAAATATGTTATTTGATTATTTATATATGTTAAATTTATCATTTGAAATATGTTTATAACATGTTAGCTTTATTATTATGTATAGGTTAAAACTTGTGATTAATCTGTAACTTGCCGTTGTGATCACCCATAACATAATATTGCGATTTTATTTCTATAATTCACATCAACTCTCCGTTGACTTGTAATCAACTTGACCTGTAGTTTATACGACTCTTCGTGGTGGTACATGAAAACATAAATGTAGATGAGTTGGCAGCCTAGAGTTGGGCCTCAAACTTTTCAACCAATGATAATTTAAAAAAATAAGTTATTTTATAGATTAAAAAAAATAAAATTGTATTTCTTATGTAGAACATTAGGTTTTCCATGAATTTTTTTTTAAGTAAATGGAAATTAATGTCAAATCAATAGCAAACTCATTGCTATAATCCTACTTTGGCAGGGACTAATAATATATAATTTATTTTAAATAATAAAATTACACTTATTTCCCCAGACATTTAACATAACTCTCGTTTATGTCAATAGATTGACTTCTCAACGAAAATTTTCCGTCCAAATCGGTAGATCGATCATTCTGAAGAGGGTCCACCTGTTTTCCTCAAGTCCGTGTTCATACATGCAATGGAGACAACACGTAGTTCCTTTTCCTGGTCTGCCCCTTTGTCAAAACGAGGAAGAGAAACATTATTTGTGGTGTTCCAATTGAGTACAGAAGTGACGGGAATTTGTCAAAGCGTTTCAGGATTGGAGTCGAAGAAGATCTTTTTATTCAATTTATTTATGGTGAATAGACATTTTTTACGACATCATAGAGAATGGTACGTGAAAACATAAATGTAGATGAGTTGGCAGTGTCGGTTTGGACAAAATTATTTATGGAAGTATGAAATATTGATTGTGCAATTAATTTAAGTTCTTGAATTACATGAAGGCCACAATAAGGCCTCAAACTTTTCAACCAATATCAATTTAAAAAAATAAGTTATTTTATAGATTAAAAAATAAAAAATTGTATTTCTTATGTAGAACATTAGGTTTCCCATAATTTTTTTTTAAATAAATAGAAATTAATGTCAAATCAATAACAAACTCATTGCTATAGTCATACTTTGACAGTGACTAATAAAGAGTACAATCCAATAATATTTCGATCTTTACTAACAACTCTTATTGGTAACTTTAGATTGATACAAAGTACCTTCCCTTTCCCTCCAATCTGATGCACCATGGTAGGCACCGTAGTTAATTAGGTGATATGGATGCTGTAGGTGACTCATAGATAAGGTTCTTAATATTTGATTGAAGAGGAAGGCACAATATAGATTATATTATATCAATTAGGTTATATTAATTCATATTTATTATATAAAATTGATTTTTACATTAACCTACATTCTAACTTTAAAAAGCCATAAACTTGTGGACAACCACGCTATGTCCACACCTCTCCATGTTTTTTATATGAAAAGTTGTGTCCAACTATTCTTCATCCCACATGATTTCAAACCCCATCATCATTTGAAAAATATACATCGAATTGGTTCCCAATTAACTTAAAACACATAAGTAATAAGAGGTTGACTTTAATTATATTATGATGGTACTCCTTTTCCGTCAATATCAAAGTAGTCCTCCAATAAACAATAGGTTAAGTTTTGTTTTTTTCAAATACAATTTGTGTTTTTTTTAATATTTTTTAACTATTTTATCCCAAGTTTTATTTGAAGAATTATTCGAATTATAGATATTAATTAGTGAGTTTCTACAATCTAAATATAATAAAGGTTTTTTTTTTTTTTTTTAAAGTTAAATCCATTTTTATATTAAAAATACAATTTTAACTAAAAATCATATAACCAAATTTTAATAAGAATTAAAAAAATCCAAATCTTATAATGTTTTATTTTTTTTCTTCAGATGGGGTGTCATTTGGAGAGAATGCGAACAATCACATGATCGCGGACAACCGCCACCTTCCTCTATTTCTTTCTCTTGATGTCGAGCGTAAATGCAGAGGTGTTGACGCTTGAATCCGCCAGGAACGAAACAACAACCTCATGAGGATATGAATCCTGCTGTGTTTTTAGAGAGGTGGTGCTTCTCTTTGGCTTATGATTTTCTTCGTAATTTCAAATCAAGGATAATATAGGACCATATCACATAATATAGTCCAACATTTAATGCTCAAGAAAAATTAAAGTGTTGAAAAGTAAAAGTAAATTTATAAAAGAGAATTCCTGAGAAGTGGACCAAGAATCTCAAACATCACACATTATAGAAAATAAAATGTCCTCACATCCATCATAGTAGAAATAAAGATTACGATCACATTCAAAATAAAATAAGATGGTCCATTTGCATAAGAGAACTTTTAAAGAGTAATATTTATGCATCTCAAAAGAATATTATGATAGATCAAATTCAAATACCTTATACTCAAAGCTCAGAGTTATAAAATACAGTCAAAATTGATCCCGAATTAGCTCTCTAGGATTTCTCAAAAATAATAGTGTCTATTACAACACATGAAATTCAAGTCTTTGTCCAATGGACTAGGATTGGGGCTCTTGTGGACCATAAAGCAAATATGTACAATAAAGAATGAAGTAGAAAGAGCAGCATGGGCGGATCTCGAACAACAGGATCTAGAAAGAAGACAAAGAAGATATTTATCAGGATTCAGTTATATTTTTCTAGTTAAAGAAGAAGAATAACTAGATGAAAAACTGATAAGGGAAGAAATATGTGATCAACATAGACTTACTATGATGGAATCTCTCACTTTTACTTGCTTGTTGTTGCGTCTTTTGTAAGTCTCTTGTTTATGGCAGTTAGAGGGCCGATTGTAACCGCTTCTGCTGATATCTCAGAAATCTTGGCAATAGAGTTGTTTAACCATTTTCGAATATAGTCCCTTAACGGGGCAACAATCACTTCTTGTTTCACTTTAATATTAAACAGCTCGTGCTCGACTTCTCTATAGTCAATAGATAGATTTTGAAAATTATTTTCAATCTCTTCATTTTTATTGATATATTCAACAAGGTAGATGTCGATATCATCATGTGTGAACTCAACCATAGTGTCAAACTTTTCAGCTGATGCTTTCTTCAATCCTTCAATTTGTTCCTCAAATTGTTGTCGAGTCATAAGCATTAAACTTGAGATAAATTTCGGGTTCGAGACTTCAATGGTGGTGCCAACAATATTTGAATATGCTTATGTTCTCCTTCGTGACACATCATCTCATTGCATTAACAATCCCTTTAATACATTGATTCTTTCAATCCAACAGTTCTTTAATTGTTTGAAATGGCTTTGGGAGGGTATATCTTCTTGTTTTCTCATCTGGCCTATCATCGCTAAGACCTTTGCTACAAAAATTGTAACTCCATCAACATAAAAACCTTTATCATTTTCCAGATCTGCACCCAAATATTCCTTAGTGTTCTTCACTCTGAGGCCGAGAGAGGCAAAGGTTTTTTCCATATCCCATAACTCTAAAATCAATGACCTCCTTTTCTTTATATTTTCCTTGACAAAATGTCGAGTGACAATAATCAAATTTGAAATTCCTTTAACTCTTGAACTTGATCCTGGGATTTCTTAAAAACTCTTATCAGGTCGAATCATGGCAACTAGGGTAGCCATAATGGGTGGACGCATAAGAATTGCTTCCAATTCCTTGACTCTTTCTTTTAGTCGAGGATTTTCCTCCTCCATATTATTAATTGAAAAGTCCAATTCATCCCATGTGACCTTGTGAATGGAAGACAACTTTTATGGTAACATGTTCCGAGTATCAATGGTAGACCGCATTTTTCCTCTCTTACTATTTGAGGTCCTCTAAAAAATCATTTTCTTAGAATATTTATTGAACAAGGCATTCTGAACATCAAAATTCTCTTCATCAGAAAAAATCTCATCCTGGACGACAAATGTAGAAACATGCAGATCATTTTTTGTAGCAAGCTCTTCTTTGTTCAGGAAGTTGATATTATTGATATCAACATCCAGGTCCATGTCATCTAACAACATATTAGGTTCAGGTGCATATATTTCTCCTCCCCCTTTTTGAGAATTAGTTATTTTCCTTTTGACCTTTAATTTGTGGGGATTTTCTAAATTCCCTTGAGGAGGGTTTTTCTCTTTGTCATCCCTTGAATTACTACTCTAGGTTTTTCTTTGTTGGGTCGCTCCGGGCCGAGGGTTTACCTTGGGTAGAACACTTCTTCGAGAAACAATGGGAAATTGAGAACTCTTTTCATTGGAGGGCTTGCCTCTCGCCTTATGGGGTTTTGTGGTGCTTATGATAGTCTCTATATTGCAGAGATTTTTGTCAACTTCTTGAACATTAGGGTCATGAATATCACCCTCTTCTTCTCCATATATAAGAGTGTTGACGAGTGAGGGGTTGAGCCCGACTGAAACCATATGATTGTAAAAAAGGTGATCAGGGTCAAACCCCTTGATCTCTTCAACAAACCTCATGTTGAAATGGTCGAAATAGGAAGCATATTCGTCAATCGTAGCAATTCCTCTTAGGAGAATTTCACCAACCTTATAGGTAAGAGGGATGAACTTATTTTTTTTTTCTCCTAAAAGGTATAAAACCAGAGTATGTACTGTCTTGCCACTTCTATAACAAACAATTTGTTAGAGACATAATATAGAAGAAATATGGGTTTTTCATGAGAACAAAAAACCATGATGATATTATAATCATCCATTTTTCCAATAACTCCTTTTCCATTAAGAAAAGTTGAGGCTTCTAATGAGAGCCGAGAAGTATCTTCTCCAAATAGTAACTTTTTAAACTCAGACATGAAATTATTATATACTTCATAAAAATGGTGGCCAACCTTTTTCCTCCACAGAGCTTGATACAACATGGTTACAAGGTCCACCTTTGAGTTTACCCTTTTAGCAATGATTAATTCCTTAAAAACATGACAATAAGTGATGACGAACACCAAATAATATGCTATATAAAATTTCTTCTCTGCCTTGAAATTTATTAGTTGCGTAGTAACCTCATTTGAGATAATCTTCGCCCAATCGAAAATTGTGTTCTCATGAACAGTGAAATGCAATATATACAATGTCAATCGGGGAATAGTTGTTGTAGAATATTGACCAACAACTCGAGTGAATAACCAATCAATTTATTTATATGGGTCTTTCAAAGAATTAACCTGAATCCTGGGTAGGTCTTCTGACATTGAGGCAATATCTTGTAGATATTCTTTTAGAAGTTCTATTCCATTATTTTTTATTTTCAGAAAATTTCTGGCTTCTTCCCCTTTGTAGACCAGGTTTAGTTGTGACAATATCAACATATTCTTAAATATTGAAGGTGCCAGTGAAACAGACGATTCACTTTGCAATGTTATGGTTCTTCTGTTCTGGACAAGTTTATCAACACACGGGGTGGCGATATCTTTGCACTCAAAAACCTCTGGGACACAACCGACAAGAGCTATCCCTGATGTCCAAACTTTATTGTTTTCTTTATCCAACAAGTGTAATGTTCCCAAGCCAATATGCCAAGAACATTGCATTTTTCATGTGATTTTTAAACGTTTTCTGGTTGTGGAATTTCGTCAAACACTTTGCAGTCTTAAGTCTCATGAGTTGCGCTGGGTTTTAATGTGATGGTTTTAAAGTGTGTTTGTAAGAATAATCAAAGAAGATATATCAATGGAACATACCCCAACAAGATGCAAGTTCAACAATAGAAGAGATAACCCAAAAATACCTCATATCTGATATTATTCATAATAGAAGAAGACCCTGATACAATGGATCTGCAGATCTGGTACAATATACCTAAGAGCTAGTATCAAAATGAGGATAACCCTCAAGCAAGATCAAGAAGAGAAGATACAAGCCTCCAAAGGCCACATGGCTACTGAAGATGAATGACAATTGAGATCTCCACCCAATGTTGGATCAAACCCTCAAACTAGGTAAGTTGTGCCCTACTGGAAAGCTGAATACCCCCAATAATTCGGCCTTGCTGCTAGAGGCCTCCAAACACTTTGAAAATGGCTGGAAAAGTAGATCGGGCCAAGACCAAACCCTTGGTGAAGTCTCAAGCTGAACGATGAAGTTATGACCATCCAAATGAATAAAACCCTAATTGGCTTGCTCCCTCCTAGATGACTAAAGACCTAATAATTCAGCCTCTATCCTAGAGACCTCCATATGCTCTCAAAATACATGGAACTATAGATCGGGTCAAGCGAAAACCCTTGGCAAAGTCTCGGGATGAATAATGAAGAACTGACCCTCCAGAATACAGGATCCTCAATCTATGGTGTGCCCTCCTCTCTCTGAACCTATTTTGAGCTCCAATAAATAATATGACAGAGAAACCTCTTCTGGAAAGGGCTAGGAAAGGTGCCCTAGGCCCTATAAAGAATACCCAGAAGTCCTTTTCCTCAGAATCCTTCTCATCTGCCTAGATCAATCTAATCTCCTCAAGATGGTGCGCCCTCCTGCCAGAAATCCCCTGAAGCTGCACCCAAGCTCTCTTTGAACCTGTAACTAATGTAGAAGCCTCCTGTAACTGAATAGATCTGATGTAGAATGGTGAGGGATGAATCTTTCTCCTCAAGATGGTGTGCCCTCCTACTGGAAACCCCTTGAAGCTGCGCACTACCTCTCTCTAAACCTGTAACTGAGATAGAACTGATGTAGAATGACGAGGGAGGAATATTTCACCTCCGTGACCAATCTTGGACCAGGTTGGGTGTGATATTTCACCATCGAGATTATCTCTAGGGTTTGTTAAGTCAAAACCCTCAAAACCCCCAAGTGCATGGGCTCACTAGCAAGAAGCCATATATCAAATGATAAACAACATAATAAGAGAATAGAGGCCCTTGTCTCTCTTTTATCCTCCCTGCTCACCATGTCTCTCCAAGTGACATTTACTTTATTTAATTATTAATTAATTAAATAAATCACTTTAATTAATTAATTGACCACTTTTCCTCTAAAAAGTAGTTTATCCCTTCTTGTGGCTTCCCTGGCCACTGAAAGTCGACTCTCATCATCTTGTCCTGTAGTGTTATTCCTCCCGATTCCAATGAGCTGTTACACTAAGAGGTTCCTCCAAGTATTATTCCCAATATGACCTCCTTAGTGAATTTAATTAACATATAGCCCAAAATACCTCAAAATTACAAAAATCGTCGGAATGCAACTGAACCAAAGCCAAGTTGTGTGGAATGGATCATGATGATGAAATAAGATAAGTGATGCAAGCCAGACCCCAAAAGACCCCTCAATAGCCCCTTTACTCGCTATAACCTCCATCTGGCTACTTTGGTCATCATAACACTCTGTAATATAATGGTGTCCCAAAGTGGGGACATTACATCAAGTTTGAATAGTATGAATATGACTTGGATCAATGATAATTCTGGTCTTCTCTGGCGAACAGGTTCAAGGTATCCCTGCATAAATGTTGTTTTCTCATGGCTATCTTTGGAAAGTTGGTGAACTTCTTTGTAATACTACTTAGCATAGTAAAATGAACATTAAGTTAGATTAATTTGGATGAAAGCATACCTTGAAATAAACGTGAATTTTCTCGATATAAACATCATTAATTAACAACCTTTTCAAAAATGAATTTAGCAGTTGAGTCCATAAGAATAACATTAAATGTGACTCGATAAACGTGAAAGAATGGGACATGCCATGGTGGATAGTCAGAGTGAATGTTGGGAACGAAAATGCAAGTTCACGAGTCCGGGATTCCATGAAAGATGAAGTGGTCGTGAAATGGTTAGGTGTTGAAGTTTATCGGACAACTTGTGAGAAGTGAAAAGGCACAAAATGTAAGTTTGTGATAGAGAAAATAAACTAAGTGTTGGGGTGGACTGATCTTATAAGAAAGTGAAACATAATACACGTCCGTGAGTCATCCCACCCGTGAATATGGAAAATGTGAATAAGTATGGTAACTTCGATAAAACCAAGAAAGGGAAAGGATGTATGGGATAATGGGGAAGAAATTTATAGAGGGGGAAATAATGGTGATAAATAAGAGGGAAGAAATAAGGGAAGGAGAAGAACAAAAAGGGATTCAACAAGAGGATTTGGGTGCGCGCCTAGACCGTATGGGTAACTTAATCCACAGGTTTGGCATGGCGTCAGATTACATCTGCACAAGTACTTTGAAGCTGAGTGTTGTCAACTCAAGCTTAACGACATTTACCATGGTTGGAACTGGAAATATTGCAGTGTTTATGCTCGAGGCTCATTCTTTTCATCTCATTTTGGTTTTGTTCACAACTCCTCCATCTCTCCCAAGGCCCCTCTTGGCTTCTTTTTCTCTGGTTCCATTACCCCCCTCGCCTAGGCTCCTTATCCTCCTCACCGACACCATGCCAAGAGAGAGAGAGGAAAGCCAAATATTGGCCCTACCTACTATAGCTTCTTAGCTAGATGCCCTCGCCTTGCTACTTCATTTGCTTCATCTCATTACCCTGCTCCACCTTCAGTCACGTCTCCCTCCATTGCTCAGAATTGGGATAAAAATGATTGGGGTCCAGTCTTCATGCAGGAGGAGTTCCCTCTGATTCAACCCCAACCAATTGTTTCTTCCTCAACAAAAACCCTTGTGAGTGTTCAAAATATCTTAGTCCCTTATACTCAAGCAGGTGATGAGTCTTTTGACTAGGTGCTAGAAGAGAATTGGAGTTTCCCTTTTCTTGAGGAGGTGGCTCCCATGATAGTTGAAGAAGTGGTTCTAGAAGCTACAGGTTCAGATTTAGCGGTTATACGAAACAAGGAAGCAATGCCTAGGTTGACTCCCCAATAGGGCTTCTCTGAGGAGCAATTGCACCTCATTTTCGAATTGTGTTGGGATGTTGCAGACCAACTTCACCGCTAGGATATCCTTAGTCATCAGTTGTATATGTTCTTCGACTCTTTCTCAAGTGAGCCTATGAAAAGGAGATGGCCAAACTGTTGTCAACCACTCACCTTCACTCCATCTTGGCCACATTATCCACCAGACAATGGGGGTCAAGGTGCATCTGGTGTATGACATTCTCTAGTTTTGTTTTTATTTTTCTAATGTTAAAAACAACATAATATTAACTTCAAGCCTCCTTACAATATCATTTGTTTATCTTAGCTATGACAATTAGCATAGTCATGGACATATTTTTCAGGGCTTGGATCTGGTTTTAGTTTCCATTTTTTGACATAACAGACTACAAACTCCTCCATATATATGTTTTCTGAACTTTTAAGGTAATACAATTTTTATTTAAAAAAAAAATTCATACCAAACTAAAGCTAAAACTAAAACTAAATAATAAAATAATGACTTAAATGTGTACTTCCAAATGAAAATTATCTCAAAATTATATTCAGATATAATTTTTTTTACATTCTTGCATTTTTGTTCTAAAATCCCACTCAATGACTGATAATAAGCTTTGTTCAAAATAAAATCAACTTTTCAAAAAGGATCAAAACATCTTATGAAAATATAACCCCAAAAATAGCTTTTCCAGCCGCAATAAAATCATCCATAATGAGTACTAATACTATTAACCCGATCCTATCGCCGGGGACGTTGGATTTCAGAAAAGATACAAATATTCCATTGTTGTTTCTCCTCTCGATTCCCATTGGCGTTACGAGGGAAAAACTCTCTATGGCCAAGGGTAAACCACAAAAGACATGTATGACTGCAGAAATCAACTCAATTCCAACATATGCTATATGAACTAATGTGCAAGATAAGAAAGAGGCCTACCTCGATCCAACGTTTGATGAAGTTCCACCGTTGAGCACTTCGACCCAAAACTTTGTACCTGCAACCAGTTATTAACAAATAAGCAGAGAAAGTATATAGTGATAATATAAAAGGGGTTAGCACATCAGATAGCATAATCCATTTATAAACATTACAAACATGCCCATGGATACTAATCATATATTTGCACGATACCAATAGGACGAGAAAGGAGTATTTATATTAATAATTGATCAGCATAAGCGACAACATCACAGACTTCCGTGTCGGCATCGTTCGAAACCAAGAAACCAAGTTCCTTCCAACTGGGCCTCCACCACTTCAATCCTCCACCAAAGGCAAGAACATAGGAGAGAGTCAATGAGGTTCTCTCAATAGTAGGGAAAAAGCTTGGGGGCTGAACACAGTGTTCAGAATTGAGGGATAAAGGGATGCGGACTCAATATGAAGTAATTTCTCCAAAGTAACTTTTCTCTCAAAGTTGAATGCTTTCTCCTATTTTCCATAGCTCGAGATTGTGCTCTTATAGCCCTCAAAATGCAACTGAGGGGCTGATTCGAGACGTTTCCAATATATGGAAGGCCAAGGATTAGAGATCTCTTGTCGTGACATGGAAGCCCAACTCCATTTTTGTATTTTTTGGCACAAATCCCAATGTACACGGGCTGTAGTGGAGCAACCTGCATATACACTTGTTGTATAGCTGATAGGATGCGTATATGTGGAAAAATGTTTATTTTTAGCTCTGGATTTGTCAAAAAGGGATGATAAGTCTGCATAGGGAAATGGAAAAAGGCCCTCTATGCAAGATAGCAATGGTGAGGCAAATATTGCTATAACAGATGCCCCCTAAAGTGTGAGATTAGAGGAGTATCTGCGATGGTCGAAATACATTATAAATGACCCAGGAGTGGAGTGGTAGAGAACTAGCTGGATGAACTCGATTTTTCATTACATTATGTACTGACTTTTCATACATGGATGCCAATAATACAATGCATATACATGCAAAAAATATACCAAGTAAGTGTCTATGGCCATGAATAGGCAGATAAAATTGCAGTTATATGCCAAAAGTTGTCATAGTCACGAACAGGGCCCAGTGAAACCAGTCTCAAAATCAATCTAAAGATATCTGTATACCATGGAGTACAATCTGATCTCCCATGATCACTAAAGTCGAATAGGTGTTGGTCCAATGAAAGGGAAGCAACAACTTAGGAAAGTTGCGGCCACATAGTGATGTCTTCAAGTCTTCTACATTATCCGCCAAGGGTGCAAGTCTACATAATGTGAATAAAGGAGTTGAGGTCGAACATGATGAGACATCGTTTGATTATCGGTCATTGAGGTATATCGTTAACAAACGCGAGACAACCTACCAATAATGAAAGTAGGTATCAAGGCACCGAGTACATTCCTACAAGTGTGAATAAAGGAGTCGGTGTCGAACACTTGAGAAATCCATTTATCAGGAGACATTGATGTATTCTCATCTGTCAATGGAGAGAGAGCCTACCACTAATGACTGCAAGCTTCAAGGTACTCACAAAAATCCAGGTCTCGTATCCAGAATAAATGAGCTGAAGTTGATGGAAGGAGACCCGCTGCAAGGAGAGCATTAAGGTATCTCTCATCATTCAGCACGAGGAACAAATAAAGATCTTCATGATTTTGTGGAAATCGGACGTGTTTCTATCCTAATACACACCTGGGTTATCGTGGAAGAAGCCTTCAATCCACTTGGTGTGTCCTTGGGGGAAAGTCTTGAGTCAAAGTGATGTTACCTGATCCTCGACTCCTTACTCTAGACTAAATCCTAGTGAAGCCAAGGGGGGTAGTCCCTATAAAAAATAAAACTAAGGCTTTCTAAACTAATAAAGAAAGAAAACTTTATTCTAGGAGTTTATTTCTTTGAAATGAAACTTTTAATCACAAGATAAATTTAACACCACAAGATATTTAACCAAAAAGGATATTGCCTGCATCATCAACCATGAGCTTTATGAATCATCAAATAAAGACAAGCATTTGCACTTACTAAACAATATAGAGATAAAATTTAAAGTCCAGTGCCAAACATAAAGCAGTAAAGTGTGATGTGATGAAAATGTCATGTTAATTTTATCTTGAGTGTTTTAATTAAGGGATTTTGTGTTATTAAAAAGGTTTTGAGATCGTGAAGTGGGGATTGAAGTCGGGGTCCCCACTCTTTGTGTGAAAATGTGAATGTGGCCTCTTTGTTCATTATTCACCAATCTTATATACTTACCGATCGGGTGTGCCGTAGGTCCAACGAGGAGAGAACCTAGATCTCAATGTTCCCCTCTGGCTTAACACACTCCACCTAGGGTAGAGGTCTTAGATGAATAACACAACTTAGAGATTGTACTAATTATACTAGCATGCACTATTCAAATCTTTTCTGGGTCACCGAGGCACTTAAAGCGTGACATTGGGCTTGCATACTCGGATTTGAGTAGCTGGGGTTTATTCCAATATATTTGCAAAATTGAAACTAAAGAAAGCAAACCTAAAACTTGCAAACTTTTTTTAAGACTTTGATTTAAGTGATGTGAGTAATTTATAATCTTATTTATGCATGAGAAATTAAAATAACTCAACAAAACGGGAAACAACCCCAAAAAACAAGAAAACACAAAAAACACCAGTTTCCCCCCAGGGGCAGGGGAAACAACTAAAGACGAGCTTTGTGGCTCACTAAATTATTACAAGATGAAATCACTTTTATTTTCTTGGAACACTTGACCTTTATATGGAGAGATCAAGTGTTTTACAAATCTTTTATGATAAAAAGATCAAATGCAAGGCTCTTGGGAGCACCGAGAGGGTCCTGGAAGGGGCTAAACTTCAAAAGTTCAGCAGCATTTATCCTTGTACCTGTCAGATATGCACTAAAACAACAAGGTATTAAATGCAAAAGGTGATCAAAAACACTTTAAGAGTGTCTTTGATCAACCCCTAAAAATATGTAAAAAAGAATCTAAGTTAAACTATACTAAGAACAAAATTTAACTAAGGAGTGATAGCTAAATAGCTAACCTCCTTAGGATATTTTTGACTGATATAAAATCAGCAAATAACAACAACCTATCTTGCAGATTTATAATTTATAAAACACTTTAAACTTTTGCCTATCACAAGCCTAAAAATTTTGCTAGAAATTGAAGGCTAGTAAGCAACAAAACTAAGCTAGATCTTGGCAAATATATATATATTCTTTCAACAAAACTTAGATCTAACTTTAAAGGCTGCATGCAACTGATATAAAACATATTTCAACTTTTAAAGACAAATTAAAATCTTGCATGCAACAGAAAACCAAAGGACAAGAAGATTTTTCTTATAAATTTTGAGAGAGTAAAGGAGAAAAGAAAATCGAAACCGAGAATTTGGGCGATGGAGTCCGAATGTCATATTGAAGAGGGGAATCTTTCCTTTCTTTTCACTTGAAGACGTTAGGGGTTCAAGAAAGAACCCTCTATTCCTCCAAGATAGAGAACCTGTAAACTTGGCCAAAAACCCTTGCAAGCGAAATGTTAAAATATCCGATATATAACCTAAGAAAACATGTAATTAGAACAATAATGACATGCACTCAAAGATTAATTTGTAATCAAAACAAAGATTAGCAATACAACCTAGTTTCACTAATACCTCATTCCAAAGATAAATAAACAATGCTAGCAAGAGATCTTTACCATACATTAAGAACCATAGTAGGAGTAGATCCTCCACAAATACACAATACAACGCAATGATGCTCCAAAGTCTTTTATTCAATTACTTAGAAAGTATTACAACAGTTCTTCACCCAAAACTGAACTAACTTAATGAGAGGGGTCGACCTCTCTTAAATAGGAATGGAGGTGGA
>ML791848.1:29526-49548 GCA_009831015.1 Picea engelmannii
TGTCGGGAACATATCGTGACCGTCAGATTGCCTAACTACAAATGCATACTAATGCATACTAAAGAAACACACTTTTACCTAACGACATATTAGACCAAGTAGATCTTAACTAACTCCTAAGTGTCTAAATATCCTAACAGATTCCTCCCACAATGATCCAGTATGGGACATGAGCAGGTAGGATATGTGGTGCTTCGGTGGCCCTGAACTCCCTGATGTAGGTTGATCATTCTTCTAAATACCAATGGCCTACCTTTGCTACCATTTTCTTGGATGTTGCAGATAATCTTGGGCATTCCTTCCTAAATATAATAAAATGAATACGTGCAATGAATTCATCGCAGATGAGTGCATAATATTTTTTGTATTTGTTCTCCCATAGTATGCTGAAGTAGACGTGGACCGGGAGCTCCGCAACATTCTAGCTTAAATTCATGCCAGCGAAGACATTCCTTGCGCACATGACATTGAGTAGGTACGAGGCCATGTAGAAAGTGGGTGCCTCCGCTTATTTCAACGTCTGAGCCTGTTGTACACAATTGCTTAATTGTTTTGAGATTATCACTCCCCAGTTGAAGCTGCTTCTAGAGATCGCCATTGTGTACACCAATGACATCCATTCTTCCGAAAACTTGGAGTAGTCCTTATCTCCATATAGTCGTCATATGAGAGCCATAAAATAGATGTATGGCTCCCTCAAGTTGATCGTCCCATACCATCCATTGCTCCATTTAGTGAACTTATTGTCCTCCTTCCACCATGAGGCCATCAACCGGCTGGTGTCATGAAATTCATAGAACTTTACCATGAAGTCCGTGTTGAGATGCTCCTTCGGGTCCCTGAGCTTGTAGTATTTTTGGACTTCATTCGGGAGGAAAACTCTAACACACCCACCATTCGCATCATTGATAAAACACTTTTGCCCATCCATATGGTCTATGAACCATTTTAGAACATCTATGCAGGGGAAATTTGGCGTTTTGCTTGCCACCATGTGTAAATACGACCGTCAGATGTTTCGAAACACCTGGTAATATAGCGCCCTCATGTCTGGGTCGTTGTGTGGGATATACTCTAGGTATTCTTTGGGGATAATTATGTTGAAGAGATCCCCCCACTGTGGGAGCATTACTTTGGATCTGATGCTTGTTTTTGTATCCCTGAAGGTTGGAGGCTGGATAAAATCTTTCTTTGTTGATGTTTTAATGACAGGCGTTGTCGTGGGAGCATACTCCAACTGCCTTGCAATCCCTGGAGAAGAACCTTCGCTTGTTTCAGCTTCCTTTAGCTTCGGTGCCATCGGCGAGCGTCTGGTGGTTGGATTTCTCGGTGGCATCTTACCTACAGCTAGAACATAGTTTAGAGACCGTGCAAAAAAAAAAAAACAGATGCATATATAAATTACGACCAACAAATTGACAAACTTGAATCCATACCTCTGCAGCTTGTTAAACCTGGTTTTGATAATCAAAGGGTCATTACAGTCTCAAGATGCTCACTTTTCTCCTTCGAATGCTCTGGGATTCAACCTGTGTGCATAATGAATTTCTCCAAAAAAATCATTCTAGAGATTTAAACAGGGATGAACTTACCTTGTCACATCAGCCATTCAATTTCGGTATGAGTGTATTTTCATTAAATCTATCGCCAGATCTTTGAAGATGTTTAAACTTAAATTCATCATGGGTTGACAATGCGAGCACGGGTGGTAATGTGGTCTATCGACGATTTCAAATTGTTGTTGTTTAATCGGCGCATGAGGTAGCAACAAATGTTGGATCAGGAATTAACTGGTCTATTAAATGTCCAAATCCGATCGTGTCTGATGTTGCAAACATCACATCGTTTCACTCTTTTAGTTGGTGGATCGAGGGTCAGTATTGTGCTTCAAACATTTTCGTTGATATCTTCTTGCAAAATCTCTGACGTCGATCGATCTTGTTGTACAGAGATGATGTGGAAAAGTTGACTAGGAGGCACGACTAGGAGCTAACGGAACCTTAATATGACTCGGGACAAAACTAGGTCGTCCAACCCCCCGTACGTGGTAAATACACGTGGAATTCGAAACCAGTGACTTCATTTTCTCGTGTTAATTGGAATCGGGACTTTCCTTAAGCTATACATTCTAAAACCCAATCCTATCTTGCTGATGCCGAAAAGTATCAAGGATCGATGATCGGCGATAAACCTACCCAAGTGCTCTTAGATAGACTCTCGAAAATTTATCGATGTCGAAAACGCGTAAGGGATTGGCGATCGGCGATATGCTTGTCGCGGACAAAAACGATTTTTTTAACTTTTCTAGATTTCCTTGACCCCGATAAAGTGCATCAGTCATTGACTATCGGTTATTTTTTTACGACTTTGTTAATATCTATTCTTCTCGTATTTTTCTGAGGTCGAAGGGGATCGGCTATCTCTTGAAACTTTGTGCAAATAACTTATGCAAACCCCAAACTGCCTTCTTATGATGTCGAAGGGGACCGATGTTCGGCAATTATTGTAACTATGGTTCCCTTTCTTGCTTGAATTTTTTTTTTACGCCGAACCTGAGCACATTAGGTGCAGTGTTAGCTGTTGATTCTCAATTCGGGTGTTAAGTTATTTTAGACATGGGGTTTCACAAGTTCAAACAAACCTGACTTGATGACAAGATTCATGAAAACAACACAAAGATAAACCATTTCCCGAAGTGAAATCGATTCAGACAGTGAAGAAAACAAGTGGTACCCAAAAAGTGATAAAATTTCCTAAGGATTTTTAGGGTGTGTTGAGTGCTCAACAAATGGAAACTTACTGGGTGAAATAAAAATCTATGTTCCTTCCCCGAGCTTAGCTGATGCCGAAGTTGGTTAAGAAATTTAACTGGTTTTGTTTTTTATCAAAGTCTCTTCTATCCTTGCATTTGAAATTTCCCCGGTTCATGAATCTGGGCCTGCCTGTGGGGTTTCGACCTTTATTCCACCTTTGTTCCCTTTAACCATGACCCACACCCCCTTTTGAAAAGAGTAGATTAAAGCATTCACTCGCACCGGGCATTTTAGTTATCATCATTCACTTGCTGGGATGTTGCTCTGCTGCCAACAAATGTCCATAGCCCCGACGGAGTCACCCTAATGTCACAGACCTTGTTCCGTTGCCAGCGAGCATCCAGAGCCCCGACGAATTTATGTGCATGCTCTCTCTCCTACTTTTCACTCATTTGATATAATTGATTTATTTCGGAAGAATTCCGTGAGCGAGTGGGAGAGGAGGACGTCTATTATCTACAAAATGAGATGGTTAATGGGAAATTTTGCTAGCTCTGTCTTGAGGTACATGTGGTCCTTTCCATATTACCATCTTTCCCTTTAGATTTTACCATCCCACCAGGTAGACACTTCATCACTTTCCAAGGTTGTTTATTTGCAAAGGCTAGATTCAGAACTCCTTTAAGACAACAACAATCACCTAGCATTTCTTTTGTTGTATGTAAGCATGAGTCAGGAACAGAGTTTGCTATATCGTATTAATTAAGGTCAACCAATGCCTTGTGGAACACAATATTCAAGGTGAAAAAAATACTATAAAAGAAAACATGAATAAAGGACTTCGCAACATACCAACTTAAAAATAAAACAACATGAAAACACACACACCTTTTTTTTTTTTTTGATTTCACAGAAAAATTGTTTTAGAGCTTGGCTATTCACCGAGAGGGAGTCAGGTTCCCCCCTCAGATTTTGCAACTAATAAATTCCTACCCCAAGTTTCTCGGCTACCTGAAAAAGTATGAGCCATAGATTATGAAACTTCAAATTTTTTCCCTTTGGCTCATTCGCTCTGTCCCATTTCAAGACTAAGTCTCCTACTTCAAAATTCTTCTCTTTGGCCTTATGCTTGTCAAACCACCTTTTAATTATCTATTGATGAGTGATGAAATTTGATTTCACTTTCTCCCTTTCTTCTTCCAACATGAGGACAGTATCAATTCTTTGTTGAATAACCAAAGAGGGTTGTCCTTTAGAACCCTGAGTAAGCTAAAGAGATGGAATATATAGCCCGTTCGCGAGAATGGATTCTTGTCCGTATACCAGAAAGTATGGGGACTTCCCTATAGCTTCCTTGGGTGTTAGTCTATCAGCCCATAAGGAATTATGAAGTGAACTATGCCAATTCCTCTGATTGTTTGCAATTGTTTTCTTCAATATCCTTACTAGGTTATTATTGGTTGATTCTTCCACTCCATTCCCCCGTGGATAGTAGTTTGCAGAGTATTTGATTAGGATTCCTTTGTCTAGAAGGAAATTTGTTAATAGGGTGGAAGAAAAGTAAGCGGCATTATCAAAAACTAGAATGAAAGGCATATCGAACCTTGTGATCAGCTATTGTTCTATGAATTGGATTACCACCTTTTCGTTTGCATGAGTCGAATGGATGGCTTATGCCCATTTTGTGAAATAGTTCGTAGCAGTCAATATGTATTTATGATGTTTTGAAGAACTTTGTGTAATTTATCCTATGACATCTAACCCCCATTGTTTGAATGTTCTGGAGACGGAAACAGGTTGGAGTGGGATAACTGCTCTCTTTTCCCTCCATGTCCTCATTTGAAAAATTTTACAGTTTTTAGCATGTGTGTGAGCATCTCTAAACAGAGCAGGCCAATAATAGTCAGCTCTCAGTATCTTGTGAGAGGTGGTATTCCCTTCAAATTGTCCACCCGTAGGACCATCATGGAGCTCCTTCATAAACTTGTATGCATCTTCACGTTCAAGACATATTAAAAGTACCCCGTCATAATTAACGCGGAAGAGCACCGAATTTATGAGGTGATATTGTGTCGATTTTAGTCTGAGATCTCTCCTTTCCTTAGGGTTTAGGTTTTCTGGGAAATTCCCATGATGCAGAAGATAATTTAGTTTCCCATACCAAGTATCATGCCCTAGGGAAACATATAAATCTTCACTACACCATAATGCCAATTCATTCTCCCACTCGGGGTCTTCATTTACTTAGTCCTGGGCTTCAGCGACAAGTTTACACAATCCTTTCCCTTTAACTAGTTTGGCAGGTTTTATATCTAGATCAAATCCTTGGACCACTTCCATCCAATTTTCTCTTCTTTCCTCTATATCTTGTTGAGTGAATAGGGATCGGACTATAGGATGAAGCACAATGAATTTGGTGTGGTTTTTTAGGATGTAAGATCTGAAATTTTTTACTACCTTGTACATCGCATAAGCTTGTTTGTCTATAGCAGGGTAATTTAGTTCAGCCCCTTGGACATTAGTGATAATAAATGAGACCAACACCTCATTGTTTTCATCGTCCTTCTGAGTCAATACTGCAACTAATGATTGGTCGTAGACAAAAGTATAGAGGAAAAAATATCTGCTAAAGTTGGGACTTCGCAACACTCGAGCTTGAGATATTGCAGTCTTAATATTGCTGAAAGCACTTTTTAGTTCATCATCCCACTTAAACTCAATATCTTTGTAGTTCATTTTTTGTAAGGGTTTGATAGTTTCAATGAAATCGGGGGTGAACTTCCTCACAAAATTGATTTTCCCAAAGAAGGATTGCATAGCCTTTTTGTTGTGGGGTAAGGGAAGCTGAGCTATTGTCTTAATTCGTTCTAGGTCTATGCAAATCCCCGCTTAAGATATAATATGACCTAGTAGTTTCCCTTCCTCGATACCAAATATAGTTTTCTTAGGGTTTAACGATATATTGTATTTCCTACACCTTTCAAAAATATGGGTTAGGTGTTGGATGTGATCTTCTTTATTCTTTGAATACACTGTCACGTCGTCCAAATAAACTACTACACATTTTTTGATTAGTCCCCAAAAAGATACACCCATGGCCCTTTGGAAGGTTTCCCCTACATTGATTAACCCAAAGGCCATGTGTTTATAAGAAAAGTTTCCTCACTTGGTTCGAAAGGTAGTTTTCAATTGGTCTTTCTCTAAAACTAGAACTTGGTTGTAACCTGAAAAACCATCCATCAAGGAGAAAATATCTGAACTAGACACGGTCTGCAAGAGTTGCTCCATCGGTGGGACTGGGTAGTTGACCTTTTCTGATGCTCTGTTGAGGTTTCTGAAATCCACACACAAAAGGATCTCCCTAGACTTTTTCCTGACATGAACCAAATTTTCTACCCAGGTAGAGTGTCTAACCTAAAATATAATTTTAGCATCTAGTAATTTATTTAACTCTTGACACATGAGGGGTTCCAGAGATGGGTGGTACTTCCAGAGCTTCTGTTGGAATGGTTTTACTTTGGGTTTTAACGGGATTGTGTGTTGAATGATGTAAGTGTCATAAGTCTTCAGATCTCGATAGGAACATGCAAAAACATTTTGATATTCTCTAAAAAGTTTGAGATAGGCCTTCCTTTCTTCTTTAGACACTGTCTTGCCTAGATTTACATTTTTACAGTTTTTCGGGGTTCCTAGATTTATAGTCTCGTACATGGTACATGAGATCCCTGTCTTTGTGTTTGTTGACCGTTTAAATCTTTCCCGCAAGTCAAAGAGATTCTCAAAGTTGGCTACCCATTTCAGTATCATCTGAAACCTTAGTTTGTCACTTGAGTGATCTATTTCCCATTTTTTTTCATGAGAATTGGTTTCTACTAGTTGCTCTTGGAATATTTCATCATTAATAGCTAGGTCTTTCAAAGTTTTCTAATTGGTTAAGAAGTTTATAATCTGTTCATCTCCTTCAAAGACCTTCCAATTAGAAATATTGTTGGGAATTGATGGTTTGTAGAGTAGCTCCATAGTGAACCGGGAGGCTTCATAGTATTCTAAAGGGGATAGCCTCGAGGCAATAGTGGCCAGGGAATCAAAAAAAGTATTATTTTTTTGGGGGATCGCTGTAATGTTGAAGGCTTCAAAACATTCTATTAACATGTGCACTTCCTGTTGATAATTCCTCACGTGGGGAGAGTTGCAATGTATAGCATTCCTTACTTTCCTAATGACGATTTTGGAGTCTCTGGAAACCTTTAGTTCTTTAACGTTTAATTCTATGGTTTTCTTTAGCCCTTGCACTAAAGCTTCATACTTGGCGGTGTTATTAGTGCATTCAAATTCTAGTCTACAGGATAAGAAATTCTGTTTACCTTTCGGATCAATGAGGATACACCCTGCTCCTGACCCTTCTTGCGATTTAGACCCATCAAAGTACAAGGTCCATACTTGTGAGAAAGAATCGACATATTTTCCATGCTTACTAACTTCTCCCTCTCCCCTTATTTCATCTGGGGTTTCCAACAGAGGTTCTTGATAGAAGAGGGTTTCTTCCGCCACCGTTGGCACATTTTCTTGAAAATTCATTTCGCAATTTCAAGTAAGAGGAACATCAGATGAGAGAGGGGAGAAATTACCAAAATCGGAGTCGTAGGAGTAGTTACCTAGCACGGGGAAATATGCCAAAGAGGGTTCATTGAGGGATTATAAATCGGTGACAGTATGTTTGAGATACCTTTCCCTATTGATCCTGATCATGTTCGTGTGTCCCTTTAATGGAAACCAAAGGTGCCTAGTCTGTGCTAAAGTATACATTCGACTTATTGGACCAATCTCGACTACGTAGCAATCCATACTTTTCCGATATATCTGCTAAAATGATGTCAATGAATTGAACAAATTTCGAGTGTGTTTCCATTCTGATCATGACATCCTTGAGTTCTCCCATAACTTTCACCTCGGTTTTGTCCAGTTGTATCACATGTTTATCACTTTTGAGAGGGATTGTGTTTAATTTCTTGCAGATAGATAATGACATAACATTAGAAGATGCCACTGAGTCGACCAAACAATTATGGAGGTTTATGTTGAAGACTTCAAATTTCAAGAGGAACAGTGGGACAAAAGGATTTCCCTTTTCAGAGCAAGCGTTTACATTTGGTTTATTTCTTAGATCTGTGGGGGATGGATTTTCCCCTTGGTCAATGTTTGTTATAGGAGCTTCTACCATCTTCAAGGCTTGTAACATGAAGTATTTTTGTTGTGGAATTCTACATATGTCCTTGACTGATATATTTTCCTTCAATATTTGTATATCCTTTACTATCTTGTAGTCTATCTTGGGCGATTATCGTGTATGGATATTTATAGGATTTCTTTGGGAGAAAAAAGGTGCTTTCAATATTTATAGTCTCTTTCATAATGTTTCTCCTGGCGATAGGTATAGAAAGATTCATATGCTACATTTCCCAGGTCGATGTTTAAGTTGACTGGGGGAGGTTCAATTGCTTTGAATGGTGGGTTTCTTTTAAAAATGGGTTTATAGGGCCTTTGGCCTTGGTTTCTTTCCCCTGTGCTTATTTTCATGTCTATGATTTCATTTGACAACTTATTTATCATCCGTTGTAGGTCTTCTATGTCTCCACTTCCCTTTTCAAGACCTTGTTCTGTTTGTTTCCATGGCAGTCTGGTCAACAAGAGTCCTCTCCTGGGTGGAGGTTGAGCTTATTTCTTAACTAGTGAGACCTGACCCTCTTTACACCCCTTAATTTGGAATTCAATTGTTATGTCTTCCTCGAAATTCTCAGCTAGGGTCGTTTTGGCAACCCTTTTTACAAACATGGAAATAGAAGCAGAGAGAGCATTAGCGTATACTTCGATTTGAAACTCTTGAGTGGGTTTAGCTTCAGGTTGGAATTTGTTCAGGATAGTGGTGAATCATTGATTGAAGTATTTCACCTTTACTATTGAACTCATGGTGGTGGCGAATAACTCAGCCATAAAAGCCCCTGTAGTGGTTTCTTCTGCAAATTTGTCTTAAAAATCCTTTTGAAACTTCGTACAACTAGTTATGGACCCTACAGGTAATTTAAAATACCATGTAGAGGTTGAATTATCAAAGGTATAAGGGAACATCCTACATACTACGTCTTCATGTTGGAACTTCATTAGTCTAACAGCTAGTATGAACTTTTTGATATGGTCTTCAGGAAATCCCGAGGTTTCAGGGTCAAATTTAGAGAGTAACTTTTTTGGATGTCAGGAAAGGTTATGTAACCGTCCAGGGATTGCCAGAGCATCTCTGGCCAACCATGGTTGATTATTCTGAGGTGGGTTTCCCATTTATTCATTATTATCATTTATATATGGTGTTTGATTTCGTCATTTTACATCAGCGAGCGACAATAGACCGATCTATTAGGCAGCGGTGCACCAGGGGTTAGATCAATTATATGCTTGACTTGGAAGTGCGTCGATACCCCGGTGGGTGAGGAGAATATGTCTATGTACTCTTACACAATATCATCCACTTGCTTATGATGCAAAGAGAGGCTCTGTATATAGTTCATGGATGTGGCGATGACCTTTTGTTTACTACAAGCACGGATCACAAAGAAGACAAACTTCTCAGACTTTGAAATGACCTTACTGCATTTCTTAGCAAAGATTAAAGAAATAGAGGTAGGAGGCACTACCTCTGGTATATTTTACAATTGTCTAACCAAAGTAATAATAGCATTGCAGGGTCTAGACTCATACACAACATGTCACTTCCACAAATATGGATGGCATAAAATAACTTCACAAACTTTAAGGGGAGAAATATCACAGAATACCTCATCTTTGAAGGGCTTGATGTTGTAGGGCAGATGACACTGTTGTCTGACGTGGAGATATCATCCTTGGCGAAGCCAACCAATGGTGTAGGGTTGTGGGTGCAGTGTTATCGACAGGTCCAATCGCTTGATGACCTCTATTGAAATCAGGTTCTTCTGACTATTGCTATAGACAATGAAATGCAACAGAGTCCCCTTTACCCACATCTGTGAGTGAAAGAGGCGTTCCCCTTCCTCTGGTTCTTCTGGGTCGCTTGGTTAGACTTTGGTGGTAGTGATAGTGGCACTCAGATCAGCATCGAGGATCCGCTTCCCACTTTCTAGATTTGATTTGGAGTCAGAATCTGCCTCTGACTCGGAAGCTTTCAGCTCAGCCACCAACAACTTCTTGGAGAGACATTATCCAGTGTTGTGCCAAGGTATTTTATGGTATTCACACAATTTTCTTGTGTCCTTCTCTGACTTCTCATTACCCTTATTGTTTTGTGGCCTGGATTGGTTATCCTAAGAGTGTCCATCTTTTCTCTGTCCCTTTTTTTGTGGGTTGGGGTCGCCTTTTCCCTCCTTCATCTGTGAGGAGTTTGCAGATACAAACTCTCGCCTCTTCTGCTTAAATTTATGCTTGATCTTGATAGCATATCTATAATCCACACCTAATGATGTGATGTCTAGAAACTACATTTATGTTTGAATGTATCTATGTAGAAAACCACGGTATTTGAGCACCACATGTCATTCAGAGTCTTTGATACCCAATTTTGTGCGCAGGGTATGTAATATTCTATATATAAAAAGTATGCAGAACATAAATAAATAGCTAGATATGGCAGATGAACAACAATATAACCATAACAACACCACAATAATACCAAAATGATACCAGAATAATACGAGAAAGAGCACTTTGATTACTGAGAGAAATGTTCACTTGCCTCTTCGAGGGGCAACCTCCAGTAGAGCAGAGCTCTATTACAATAATATACAAGACAAAAGTTCTCATACCCTCGACTCCTATTTTTACTAAATATGTCTATCAAAAGAACCATCAAGAGGAAGATCCTTCTAGAAGCAGAAGATTCTATTAGGTCTTCTTACATTGGAATTATTCTTCCTTATTGCTAGGCCTTATTAATATTGACCTTTATTACATGGAAATACATTATTCTACCTACGTGAGGGGTTAGGTTCCTAACATGTCCTCCCCTTAAAAATAGCCTTGTCCTCAAGGCTTGAGATGGGGAAATTGTTGCAGAATGGTAGATGGTTCCCAAGTGACATCTGTTGGAGTTGTATCTTTCCATTATACTAACACTTCCTTGATGGTTCGCTGACACAGATGACGCTCACGCTAGTCCAAAAACTTCTTTTGGTTGTAGCTAAATGGAGCCTTCTTCGTCCAACTCGGGAAGGTTGGTTTGAGTTTTTCACTTCGTTCAAATCACCTTCTTTAAGCAGGAAACATGAAAAACAGTATGGAGCTTAGAATGACTGGGCAAAGCTAACTGATAGGACACTTGTCCCAAACTCTTGAGAATGATATAAGGACTATAAAATTTGGGCGCCAGTTTCTGACAATGTTCATCCTTGAGGGAATTTTTCTTGTAGGCTTGCAGTCGAAGAAACACCTTATCTCCTTCTACAAATTGGCGTTCAGAGTGGCCTTGATCTTCTTGTGCTTCATGCAATTATGGGCCATGACCAAATTCTCTTGGAGGGTACGAAGAATAGCCTCGTGAACTGTAAGTATTTGGTCAACCGCCTGAACCTTCGAGACACCTGGAAAATATGAGAAAAATGAAGGTGGATTTTGTCCATATACCGCTTCAAAAGGAGTCATGTGGGTAGTTGTATGGTACAAAGTGTTGTACCACCATTCGGCTAGTGGTAACCATTGAGCCCACTATTTTTTCCTTTCTGATGCAAAACACCTCAAATATGTTTCCAAACACTTGTTGACAATTTCAGTTTGACCATCAATATAGGGATGATAAGCTATGTTGAGATGCAATTGGGTGCCTTGTAGCTTGAACAGTTCTTGCCAAAAATTGTTGGTGAAATTTGGGTCGCAATCAGAGACAATAGAATGCAGCATGCCATGAATCTTGAAGACCTTATCCATGAAAAGTTGAGCGAAAGTGGATGTTTTAAATGGGTGTTGAAGAGAACGGAAATCAACATAATTGGAAAGACGATTAACTACCACCATTATGACTTATTTATTGCTCAATTTAGGTAAGCCTACAATAAAATCCATAGAGATATCCCGCCAAATAACAGGTGGAATTGGAAGCGGTTGTAGTGTGCTAGGAGATTTGACTATTTTTCCCTTGTTGCATTGACACACATCACATTCGGCCAAAAAATTACAAGTTCCTGTTTCATACCATCCTAGAAAAAAGAACGTTTGACCCTATCATAGGCCTTGGTAAACCCAGAGTTCCCAGCTATGGGTGTAGCATGAAGATCAGAAAGTATCGTGGATTTAAGTTTTGACTGCTTACTTAAATACAAACGGAATTTGTATCGAAGCTCATCATTGAGCCAAGAGTACACTAGGGAAACTCGAGAATTGAACTGCAATTGGTGTATAAGATGCGAACTTTTGGGATCGTGTAGCCATTCTTGACGAACAACTTGAAGCCAATCTGGGACAATGAAGGAGAGAGAAAAAAGGGACCCTTCATCTTCATATTTTCTGGAAAGTGCATTAGCAACCACGTTGTCTTTTCATTTCTTGTAAATGATATCATAATCATATCCAAAGAGCTTAGTCACCCATTTTTGTTTCTCTTGCAAGGAAAGGCGTTGTTCTAGAAAATACTTGAGGCTTTGATGATATGTCTTAATTTGGAAGCGTTTCCCCAATAGATAAGGGAGCCAAAGATCCACGACATGCAGAATAGCCAACATTTCCTTTTCATAGATTGATTTGCCCAAATTGCGCTCGAACAATTGTTTATTGGTAAAGGCCAAAGGCCAACCCTCTTGCATAAGGATGGCGTGAATTCCTTTCCCAGAAGCATCACATTCCAGGACAAAGGTCTTTGTGAAATCAGGAAGGGTCGGGACTGGAGTGGTGCACAGGGCCATCTTTAAGGTTTGAAAATCTTGAGCAGTTGTTGGAGTCCACGTGAAAGAATTCTTTTTAAGGAATGCAGTGAGAGGTTCCGCAATATTTCCATAATTCTTAACAAACTTGCGATAATAACCTATTAAACCCATAAATCCACGCAAGATTTTGAGAGTCTTTGGGTGAGTCCAATCTTGCATAGCTTCAATCGTTTTAGGATCCACCCTAACGCCGACCTTGCAAACAAGATGACCCAAGTACTTGACTTTTGAGGCACCAAAAGCACATTTAGATTGTTTGAGGAAAATTTGGTGCTGAGAGAGAAAATGGAGAACTCGATCCACATGAGCAAGAAGGGTTGTCCAGGTTTTACTATAGATGAGGATATCATTAAATAAAACTAATACAAAATGACGGAGAAAAGGATGGAAGACATGATTCATGAGGCTTTGTAAAGTGGAGGGAGAATTACACAAGCCAAAGGGCATGACCAAAAACTCATAGTGGCCCTCATGAGTTCTAAATGCATTCTTAGGAATGTCTTCCTCTTTCATATGGATCTGGTGGTAGCCAGCACGAAGATCAAGTTTAGTAAATAACTAGGCGGCACTCAATTCATCCAAGAGGTCATCAATGACAGGAATGGGAAATTTGTATTTAATGGAGAGTTTGTTGAGGGCGCGGAAGTCAGGACACATGCACCAAGAACCTTATTTCTTAATTTCCATGACCACAGGTGAATATTATGGGTTCATACTGGGGCGATGTTGATGGGTCCTCAATCCATTTAACTCAACAACAGAAACCAAACCCGCCATTGAGGCCTAATTAGACTCTGTAGTGTTTGATAGTGGAATGGTTCTCCAGATATGTCGATCTGGCCAAATAATCAATGGGCTTTATGTAATGATTGACAAGATATATTCTTATGAAAGATCCTCCTTCAGTTTAAATGTTCTCTTTTTTTATTTTCTCTTATTAGATTAGGTCTGATAAAAAGATAGGTTCTGGTATAAACCAGCTGGGTAAAAGGGTAAATCTTAACTACTGAAGAAGGATGAGCTTGGGATAACCCTCGTGCTCAAGCATGCAAACAAATATTTTCACACTTGTTACAAGCCTAATAGTAATACATCAACTTGTTGGTATTTCAATTATTGACTAAGATATAATTATTCAAAGAAAACAAACATGCAATAAAATGATGGCAAGAAAAATAGTTTCCTTAGATCTAACCATTAATCACACATTAACACAACAATTTTCTTTCCATCATTAAGGAAAAGAACTACAAAAAAATATTGAATCAGCTAACTTATCAATAGATTCAAAAACACTTACTCACTACAACATCCATTCATGAAACAAAGTCGGAAGTAATTCCTCCTCAAATCCAATCACACATGCATTTGATGAAAAACAGAAGTTTGTCTCTGCTCCTAACAGGGTTTCTCAATTAAGGTAGTTTAGAAATAGTTCTTTACAATTCCAAAAATGAGGGTCTTTGCAAAAACCATCGACCTTTTCGAAAAGGTCGATCCTCTTATTTATAACAAATCATTAACTAAAAATAACTATCAAAAGTGCAATCTAAGTAAAACAAAACATCGCCACATGGCACTTCCATCTCTATGTCTTCTAAGAGTCATCAAATGGCTTTACTGAAGTGGATGACTCTTCTCATACTCTGACCATTTGATGAAGAGTTCCTCGCATGTATTGGCATACGGGAATCTGTGTTGGTCCATTGAGGCTGAAAGGATCTCTTTTACTTCTACTGCTTATGTCCGATACTTGACTATTTTGACACTTAACTGCTATAATATTGTTCAAGCCTTGATCAGGTGTTCCATGAACTGTTGTACTTGACCTACCGCCATGTTCGCCACCTTAGCTATCTCTACAGTCCATGTTGATTCTTGTTCTGCATGTTGTTTGACTATGTCATGCAAGTCAACAAATTCCTCGGGCGGGACGAATTCTGGGAGACCGATGCCTTTAATCTCCCGATTAAAATTGGCCCATCTCCTTTCGCAATCGGCCCATTTTTCTTAGATCTCTTGCTAAGGTTCTTGGGCCATTTTCTCGTTGCTCTTGAACTATGCTAATATAATCAATTCTTTCCACTACTTGGTGGGCCTTCTCGTGCCATCTTTCCACATATTTGCAATTTGCTAGTATCATAAGGATGTCTTGTTTGAAGTCTGTTATCCCTACAATGAAAAGGTGTCATTCATTCGTGAATTTTCCATAGGCGTCTTGGAACTCTCTTCTCAAAAACACCGTGGATTTTGTAGATTCATGATAGTATTACGCCAAATGGTGTAGATGCTCCAACTCCTTTAGCGCAGTGGCCAACTCCTCTTCAAATTTCCTTTCTCTATCCAGGGTGGCATTTGTGATCTCCATCCCTATGCTGATAAGCTCAAACGTCTTGGCGCGCTCCATGTTGATCAATTTCTCCTCTGTGGTGATGAGGATTGAACTATCCAATGTAAGCCTACTTTTCTTAGTGGCTCTTTTCATGATGGCTTTCCTTTTTTGGTCGTAGGCGATTGCTTGTATATTGGCGACCTCATCAACAGGTTTAGGGATTTTTTTTTCTCCCCAAGTTAGGGTATTTCCCAGGCTCCCGACTGGGTATATCTGTTCAAGGTTGGTTTCATGGACCTCTCCTGTATGTCCTTATGGCTCGACCTTTGATTTTTTCTCATCGGGAGGTAAGGTACTGGCCAAAACTGAGGAATCAGGGGCGGGTTAGGTACTTACTTGGTAATCGACTCTTGAGATACCAATTTTTTGTTGTGGGATTTATTCTTCCTGTTCACACAATCCTAGCCCATATCTCAAGCTGTCCATTGGAGTTCCCGGTATGTCGAGTGGCTCAATGTCCAAGGAACTTTATACCTCATGCTCACTCTGCGGATGGCTCTAAATTGGAGCATCGCGACCTGGGGTGGATTCTATCTCAGGTTATTTCTCCTATGTAATTTTCACTAGAGTGACAAGGGACACCTCTGAAATCTCCTCATCATCGTAGATGGTTACTAAATCGAAAAAGGGATTTGGTACACTTGTTCTCCCTGATGTCCTCGCTATCTCAGCTTGGGTCAAAATTTCACTTGGTGATCCGACCTATGGTGGTGGAGCTTCAGGATTTTATGACCTGATGATTTCTTCAAGATGCATCGGCTCTAGGCCACCTGGTTCTCCTCGGCTTTAGATTGGGTCATCAACAACGATCCTCATCATTTCTATCAAATTAGGGTCATTTTTCAATTGATCAATGATTCTCTATGCCCCTTCTAGCAAGATAAATCCCCTTCTATGTGACTTTGTTGTCTCTGCTACTCTGAGACAACAGAGGCACATAGAAGGGGATTGCTACTCTGAACCTGTCCCAGTCCTGGGTGCACTCTGTGAAGATTACGTCCTTGAATTTATCATGAGCGTACGACCAACAGGATGACACCTGCGAAGCATGTTGGAGGACTATTCCTTTATTGTCATGCTTGCGGAATCGACCTGTCGAGAACCTGAATTCTAGTTGGCTAAGCCCTTCTTGTTTGGCTTGAGCAGTATCCTTCACCAGATAGCACCCCACATGGAAACCGTAGGGTATGAAAGCTTGCTTCTTGTCCTTGACTAATGTAGCGTTGTAGCCCTGTAGGATAGTATGATAGCATATTTATCCCACAACAAGACAGTCTAGGACATGAGCAGGTAGGAGATGCGGTGCTCCAGTGGCCCCAAACACCCTGATGTAGGTTGAGCGTTCTTTTAAATACCAATGGCCTACCTTTTCTACCATTTTCTTGGATGTTGCAGATAATATTCCTTCTTAAAAATAACAAAATTAATACGTGCGATGAATTCATCGTAGATGAGTGCGTAAGATTTCTTTTACCTGTTCTCCCATAGTATGTTGAAGTAGACATGGACTGGGAGCTCCACAACATTCCATCTTAAATTCATGTTGGCGGAGACATTCCTTGCGCACATGACATCGAGTAGGTACGAGGCCATGTAGAAAGTGGGTGCCTCCACTTCTTTCAGCATATGAGCCTGTTGTACACAGATTCTTAATTGTTTTGAGATTATCGCTCCCCAGTTGAAGCTGCTTCTGGAGATCGCCATTGTGTACGCCGACGACATCCATGCTTCTAAAAAATTGGAGCATTCCTTTTCACCATATATCCGGAAGATGAGAGCCATCAAATAGATGTATGGCTCCGTCAGGTTGATCGTCCCATACCATCCATTGCTCCAGTTAGTGAACTTATTGTCCTCCTTCCACCATGAGGCCATCAACTGGTTGGTGTCATGGAATTCATAGAAATTTACCACGAAGTCCGTGTTGAGATTCTCCTCTAGGTCCCTGATCTTGTAGTATTTATGGACTTATGCCTGTCCGTATGGTCGATAATCCATTTAAGAACCTCTATGCAGGGGAAAACTGGGTTCTTCTTGCTACCATGTGTAAATGCGACCATCAGATGTTCAAGAACACCTGGTCATCTAGCGCCATCATGTTCGAGTCGTTGTGTGGGATATACTTTGGGTATTCTTTGCGGCTAACTATGTTGAAGAGACCCCCCCACTGTGGGAGAATTACTTTGGATCCGGTGCTTGATTTTGTATCCCCAAAGGCTGGAGGCTGGACAAAATCTTTCTTTGTTGATGTTTTAATGACAGGATCCTCCCTGGGAGCGTACTCCAACTGCCTCGCGGTCCTCGGAGAAGAACCTTTGATTGTTTAAGCTTCCTTTAGCGTGGGTTCAATTGGTGAGCATCTGGTGGTTGGATTTCTTAGCGACATCTTACCTACAGCTAGAACATAGTTTAGAGACCGTGCAAAAAAACAAACTGGATGCATATATAAATTACGACCAACGAATTGAAAAACTTGAATCCATACCTCTACAGCTTGTTAAACATGGTTTTGATAATCAGAGGGTCAGTACAGTCTCGAGATGCTCGCTTTACTCCTTTGGATGCTCTAGAATTCAAATTGTGTGCAAAATGAATTTGTCCAAAAGAAACGTTCCAGACATTTAAACAGGGATAAACTTACCTTGTCGCATCAGCCATTCAATTTGGGTATGAGTGTATTTTCATTAAATATACCACCAGATATTCAAATATGTTTAAACTTAAATTCAGCGTGGGTTGATAGTGCAAGCACGGGTGGTAATGTGGTCTATCGGTGATTTCAAATAGTTGTTCTTTAATCGACGCACGAGGTAGCAAAAAATGTGGGATTGGGAATTAACTGGTCTGTTAAATGTCCAAATCCAATCTATATTATGTCGCAAACATCCCATCGTTTCACTCCTTTATTTGGGGGATCGAAGGTTGGGATTGTGCTTCAAAAATTTTCATTGATATCTTCTCGCAAAAGATCTGATGCTGATCGATCTTGTCATAATGAGCTGACGTGTTAAAGATGACTAGGAGGTGTGACTAGGAGCTAAGGGAACCTTAATATGACTCGGGATGAAACTAGGTTGTACAACCCCCCTTACGTGGTAAAGACATGTGGCATTCGAGACTGGTGACTTCATTTGCTCATGTTAATTGGAATCGGGACTTTCTTTAAGCTATAAATTCTAAAACCCAATCCTATCTTACCGACACCGAAAAGTATCAAGGATCAATGATCGACGATAAACCTACCCAAGTGCTCTCGGATCGAATCTCTCAGAAAAGTACCGATGTCAAAAACGTGTCGGGGATCGACGATCGGAGATATGCTTGTCGTGGACAAAAATGATTGTTTTAACTTTTCTGGATTTCCCTAACCCCGATAAATCGCATCAGTCATCGACTATCCGTGATTTTTTTACGACTTTGTTAATGTCTATTATTCCCGTATATTTATGAGGTCAAAGGGGATCGACTATCTCTTGAAACTTTGTGTGAATAACTTATGCAAACCTCTAACCTCCTTCTTTTGATGTCAATGGGGACCAGTGCTCGACAATTATTATAATTTTGGATCCCTTTCTTGCTTGAATTTTTTTTTTAACGCCGAACCTAAGTGTGTTAGGTGTAGTGTTAGCTGTCGATTCTTAATTCGGGTGTTAAGTTCTTTTAGACATGGGTTTTCACAAGTTCAAACAATCCTTACTTCATTATAATATTGAAGAAAACAACACAAAGATAAACCATTTCCCGAAGTGAAATCGATTCAGACAATGAAGAAAAAAAGTGGTACCCAAAAAATGATAAAATTCACTAAGGATTTTTAGGGTGTGTTGAGTGCTCAACAAATGTTGACTTACTAGGTGAAAGAAAAATATTTGTTCCTTCCCTGGGCTTAGCTGATGCAGAAGTTGGTTAAGAACTTAACTGGTTTTGTTTTTTATCAGAGTCTCTTCTATCCTTGCGTTTGAAATTTCCTTGGTTTGTGAATTTGGGCCTGGCTGTGGGATTTCAACCTTTATTCCACCTTCGTTCCCTTTAACCATGACCCACAACCCCTTTTGAAAAGAGTCGAGTAAAACATTCACTGGCACCTAGCCTTTTAGTTATCATCATTCAGTTGTTGCAGTGTTTCTCTGCTACCAAAGAGCATCCATAGCCTCGATGGAGTCACCCCGACGTCACAGACCTTTGCTCGTCTTCCAATGAGCGTCCATAGCCCCAAAGGAGTTATGTACATACCCTCTCCTACTTTGCACTCATTTGATATAATTGATTTATTTCAGAAAAATTCCCTGAACGAGTGGGAGAGGAGGATGTTTGTTATCTGCAAAATGACATGGTTAAGGTGAAATTTTTCTAGCTCTGTCTTGAGGTACATGTGATCCTTTCCAACTTACCATATTTCCCTTTAGGTTTTACCATCCCACTAGGTGGACACTTCATCACTTTCCAAGGTTTTGTATTTGCAAAGGTTAGATGTAGAACTCCTTTAAGACAACAACAATTCACCCAACATTTCTTTTTTTGTATGTAAGCATGAGTCAGGAACAGAGTTTTCTCTACCGTATGAATTAAGGTCAACCAATGCCTTGCAGAACACTTAGGATATTTAGACACTTAGGAGTTAGTTAAGATCTACTTGGTCTAATATGTCATTAGGTAAAAGTGTGTTTCTTTAGTATGCATTAGTATGCATTTGTAGTTAGGAAATCCGACGGTCACGATATGTTCCCGACATAGAGTGATCTGACGGTTCATACTCTCCTCGATATTAACGGCCATTGATATGTGGATTAACACCTGATTGGTCCATGATCTCTATTTAAAGAGCATGGAGGGTCATTTTCCGATGATCGATTGTGAGAAACTCTCTTGTAAAATCTCTCTGTAATCTTTTTCTTTGCATTAATAAACTGCTCCAAGTGGTCGTGTTGGCTGGGGCCGT
>ML791848.1:54711-70064 GCA_009831015.1 Picea engelmannii
TATACCGTATGAATTAAGGTCAACCAATGCCTTGCAGAACACAATCTTCAAAGTGCAAAAAATACTACAAAAGAAAACAGGATTAAAGGACTTCGCAACATGCCAACTTAAAAATAAAACAACATGAAAACACACATCTTTTTTATTTATTTAACAAAAATATTGTTTTAGGGCTTGGCCATTCACCGAGAGGGCGTCAGGTTCCCACCTCAGATTTTGCAACTGATATGTGTCTGCCCCAAGTTTCTCAGCTACATGAAAAGGTTCGAGCCATAGATTTTGAAACTTTGAATGTTTTCCCTTCGTCTCATTTGTTATGTCCCATTTCAGGACTAAGTATCCTACTTCAAAATTCTTCTCTTTGGCCTTATGCTTGACAAACCAACTTTTAACTATTTGTTGATGAGCGATGAAATTTGATTTTTCTTTAACCCTTTCTTCTTATAGAATGAGGAGGGTATAAATTCTTTGTTGAATAACCGATGAGGTTTGTCCTCTAGAACCCTGAGCAATTTGAAGAGATGGAAGATATAGCCCGTTCGGGAGAATGGATTTTTGTCTGTATACTAGAAAGTATGGGGACTTCCCTATAGCTTCCTTGGGTGTTACTCTATCGGCCCATAACAAATTATGAAGTGAATTATGAAAATTCCTTTGATTGTCTGCAACTGTTTTCTTCAATATCCTTACTAGGTTCTTATTGGTTGATTATGATACTCCATTCCCCGATGGATAGTAGTTTGCAAAGTATCTTATTAGGATTCCTTTGTCTAGAGAGAACTTTGTTAATAGGGTGGAAGAAAATTAAGTGGGATTATGAAAAACTAGAACATAAGGCATATCGAACCTTGTGACCAATTGTTTTTCTATGAATTGGATTACCACGTTTTCGTTTACATGAGTCAGAGGGATGGCCTTTGCCCATTTCGTGAAATAGTTCATAGCAGTTAGTATGTATTTATGTTGTTTGGAAGAACTCCATCTAATTTCTCTTATGACATCTAACCCCCATTGCTTGAAGGTTCTGGAGTCAGCCACAGGTTGGAGTGGGACAACTGCTCTCTTTTCCCTCCCTACGCTCATTTGACAAGTTTTACAAATTCTAGCGTGTGTGTGAGGATCTCTAAACAGAGTAGGACAATAATAGTTGGCTCTCAGTATCTTGTGAGCGGTGGTATTCCCTGCAAAGTGTCCATCTGTGGGACCATCATGGAGCTCCTTCAGAACCTTCTCTGCATCTTCATGTTCAAGACATCTTAAAATCACCCCATCATAATTAACACGGAAGAGCACCGAATTTATGAAGCGATATTGTACCGATTTTAGTATGAGAGCTCTCCTTTCCTTAGGGTTTAGGTTTTTTGGGCAAGTCCCATGATGCAGGAGATAAGTTAGTTCCCATACCAAGACTCCTTCCCTAGGGAAACATATAAATATTCACTACACCATAATGCCAATTCATTATCCCACTCAGGATCTTCATTTACTTGGTCCTGGGCTTTAGCAGCCAATTTACACAATCCTTGCCCTTTAACCAGCTTGGTAGGTTTTATATCTAGATCAAATTCTTGGACCACTGGGATCCAGTTTTCTCTTCTTTCCCCCATATCCTGTTGAGTGAATAGGGATCAGACTGCAGGATGAGGCACAATGAATTTTGTGTGTTTTTTTAGGATGTAAGATCTAAAATGTTTTACAGTCTTGTACACCGCATAAGTTTTTTTGTCTATAGCAGGGTAATTTAGTTTGGCCCCTTGGAGATTAGTGCTCATAAATGAGACCAATGCCTCATTGTTTTCATCATCCTTCTAAGTCAATATTGTAGCTAATGATTGGTCGGAGGCAAAATTATAGAGGAAAAAATCTCTACTAAAGTCGAGACTTCGCAACACTGGAGCTTGAGATATTGTAGTCTTAATATTGTTGAAAGAACTTTTTCGTTCGTCATCCCACTTAAAATCAACATCTTTGTGGATCATTTTTTGTAAGGGTTTGATAGTTTCAACGAAATCGGGGGTGAACTTCCTCACAAAATTGATTTTCCCAAAGAAGGATTGTATAGCCTTTTTGTTGTGGGGTAAGGGAAGCTAAGCTATTGCCTTAATTCATTCTAGGTCTATGAAAATCCCCGCTTGAGATATAATATGACCTAGTAGTTTCCCTTCCTCGACACCAAATATAGTTTTCTTAGGGTTTAACAATATACCATATTTCCTACACCTTTTGAAAATCTGGGTTAGGTGTTGGATATGATCTTCTCTATTCTTTGAATACACAGTCACGTCATCCAAATAAACTACTACACATTTGTTGATTAGTCCCCGAAAAGCTACGTCAATTAACCCAAAGGGAATGCGTTTATAATCAATGGTTCCCCACGTGGTTCAGAAGGTAGTTTTCAATCGGTCTTCCTCTGAAACTAGAACTTGGTTGTAACCTGAAAAATCGTCCAACAGGGAGAAAATCTCTAAATCAGACACGCTCTGCAAGAGTTTCTCCATCGGTGGGATTGGGTAGTTGTACTTTCTTGATGCTCTATTGAGGTTTATGAAATCCACACACAGACGTATCTCCCCTTACTTTTCCCTGACATGAACCAAATTTGCTACCCAGACAGAGTGTCTAACCTGAAAGATAATTTTAGCATCTAGTAATTTCTCTAACTCCTGACACATGAGGGATTCCATAGATGGGTGGTACTTCCGGAGCTTCTGTTGGAAGGGTTCTACTCAAGGTTTTAACAAGATTGTGTGTTGAATGATGTGAGTGTCACGAGTCTTCAGATCTCAGTAGGACCATGCAAAAACATCTTGATATTCTATGAAAAGTTTGAGATAGGCCTTCCTTTCTTCTTTAGACACTGTCTTGCCTAGATTTACATATTTAGGGTTTTTCGGGATTCCTAGATTTATAGTCTTGTACATGGGGCATGAGCTTCGTGTCTTTGTGTTTGTTAACCCTTTAAATCTTTCCCTTAAGTCAAAGATATTCTCCAAGTTTGTTACCCCTTTCGGTATCGTGTGAAACCTTAGTTTTCCAGTTGAGTGATCTGTTTCCCCTTTTTGTTCATGAGAATTGGTTTCTACTAGTTTCTCTTGGAATCTTTCATCGTCAATATCCATTTCTTTGAAATTTTCATGATTGATTAAGAAGTTTATAATTTGTTCATCTTCTTCAAATACCTTCCAATTAGAAATATTGTTGGGCATTGATGGTTTGTAGAGTAGCTCCACAGTGAACCAGGAGGCTTCATAGTATTCTAAAGGGGATAGCCTCGAGGCAACAATGGCTAGGGAATCAACAAGAGTATTCTTTGTTCTAGGGATCATTGTAATGTTGAAGGCTTCAAAACGTTCTATTAGCATGTGCACTTCCTGTTGATAATTCCTCAGGTGGGGAGAGTTGCAATGTATAGGATTCCTTACTTTCCTAACAACGATTTTGGAGTCTCCAAAAACCTTTAGTTCTTTAACATTTAAGTCTATGTTTTTCTTT
The DNA here is from genome assembly GCA_009831015.1 of Picea engelmannii. Classification (NCBI taxonomy): domain Eukaryota; kingdom Viridiplantae; phylum Streptophyta; class Pinopsida; order Pinales; family Pinaceae; genus Picea; species Picea engelmannii. The sequence continues at coordinate 58,207 of ML791848.1, forward strand.
ATCCCTTGCACTAAAGCTTCATACTCGACGGTGTTATTAGTGAATTCAAATTCTACTCTGCAAGATAGGAAATTTAGTTTACCTTTCGGATCAATGAGGATACACCCCGCTCCTGACCCTTCTTGCGATTTAGACCCATCAAAGTACAAGGTCCATACTTGTGAGTGAGAATCGTTCGCTTTTCCATGCTTACTAACTTCTCCCTCTCCCATTATTTCGTTTGGGGTTTCCAACAGAGGTTCTTGATAGAAGAGGGTTTCTTCCACCGCCGTCGGTACATTTTCTTGAAAAGTCATTTCGTAGTTTTGAGTAAGAGGAACATCAGATGAGAGAGGAGAGAAATTATGGAAATCAGAGTCGCAAGAGTAGTTACCTAGCACGGGGAAATATGTCTAAGAGGGTTCATTGAGGGCTTATAAATCGGTGACAGTATGTTTGAGATACATTTCCCTATCAATCCTGATCATGTTCAGGTGTCCCTTTAATGGAAACCAAAGGTGCCCAATCTGTGATAAAGTATCCATTTGACTTCTCGGACCAATATCGACTACGTAGCAGTCCCTAAGATTCTAGTATATCTATTGCAATGATTTCAATTACTTGAACAAATTTTGGGTGTGTTTCCATTATGATCATGACATCCTTGAGTTCTCCCATAAATTTCACCTGGGTTCTGTCCAGTTGTATCACATGTTTATCACTTTTGAGAGGGAATGTGTTTAATCTCTTGCAAATAGATAATGACATAACATTAGAGGATGCCCCTGAGTCGACCAAACAATTATGGAGGTTTTTGTTGAATACTTCAAATGTCAATAGGAATGGTGGGACAAAAAGATTTCCCTTTTCAGAGCAAGCGTTTACAGTTGGTTTATTTCTTAGATCCGTGGGGGATGGATTTTCCCCATGGTCAGTGTTTGTTATAGGTGATTCTACCATCTTCAATGCTTGTACCAAGAAGTCTTTTTGTTGTGGAATTATACATATGTCCTTCACTGATATATTTGCCTTCAATATTTTCATATCTTCTACTATGTTGTAGTCTATCTTGGGCGATTCTCATGTATGGATATTTATAGGATTTCTTTGGGAGACAAAAGGTGTTTTTGGGTGATCGGATGTTGGTTTCCCTCTCAACGTTTGGGCAAAGGTAAGGTCGTTTGAGACCAAATGACCCCTAATTCGTTTTTGCACAGCCAAGACCTCAGCGGGTGGTTCTTGAACCTCAAATAGATCATCGAAAGGCATTGGCAGGTCAGGATCCCACAACAACATAGTTGTTTCTTCGAGCGGGTGAACTTCGTCCTGATCAAAAATATTCATCGCTGAGTCACTTGATTGTTAGGTAAGGGAAACCTTGTCTAGGAACCAATTGGCCATCAAATTCATGGCATGCACCCATTGTGGACAATCTCTTTCAGAATGTTTCTCTTGGTGATAGGTACAGAAAGAGTCAGATGCTACATTGCCCAGGTCGATGGTTAAGTTGGCTGGGGGAGGTTCAATTGCTTTGAACGGTGGGTTTATTTTAAAAAAGGGTTTATAGGGCCTTTCACCTTGGTTTCCTTCCCCTGCGCTTCTTTTCATGTCTATGATTTCATTTGACAACTTCTTTATCATTCATTGTAGGTATTCTATGTCTCCACTTCCCTTTTCGGGACCTTGTTCTATTTGTTTCCATAGGGGTCTAGTAAACAAGAGTCATATCCTGGGTGGAAGTTGAGATTATTTCTTAACTAGTGAGACATGACCCTCTTTACATCCCTTCATTTGGAAAATAATTGTTTTGGCTTCCTCTAAATTCTCAGCTAGGGTCGTTTTGGCAACCCTTTTTACAAACATGGAAATAGAAGTAGCGAGAGCATTAGCATATACTTCGATTTGAAACTCTTGAGTGGGTTTAGCTTCAGGTTGGAATTTGTTCGGGATAGTGGTGAATAATTGATTGAAGTCTTTCACCTTTTCTTTTGAACTCATGGTGGTGGCGAACAACTCTGCCATCAAAGCTCCTGTAGTGGTTTCTTCTGTAAATTTGTCTAAAAAATCCTTTTGAAACTTCGTCCAATTAGTTATGGACCCTACAGGTAAGTTAAAATACCATGTAGAGGCTGAATTCTCAAAGGTATAAGGGAAAATCCTGCATACTACGTCTTCATGTTGGAAATTCGTTATTCTAATAGCTAGTATGAACTTTTTGATATGGTCTTCAGGCAATCCTGAGGTTTCAGGGTCAAATTTAGGGAGTAACTTTTCTGGATGTCGGGGAAGGTTATATACTCATCCAGGGATTGCCAGAGAATATCTGGCCAACCATGGTTGATTATTCTGAGGTGGGTTTCCCCTTTCTTCATTATTATCATTTTTGTCCTCCATGTCATCCGACTTCGAGGCTGAGCGATCCGAGTTAAACCCTTCCTCGTCAGATTCAAGATCGTCGAGCTTAGAGCAGTTACCAGTTGGTGTTTCGGGGATTAGATTGTGGGGATGTTCAATCTTGGTGAGGGATAAATATATCAGGTCTTATTATGTGTGAACAAAAACCTAGTCGGGGGTGTCGACCAATGGTCTGCTTACTTGTTTTCTATGAGGAAGTATTGGAGCTAAGGGTAGTGCTCCAATTTGTCTCACGTAAGCTCTTGTGATTCTTCTGAACAGGTTCAAATCCTTGTGAGGAAGAGCATATAGTATTTTAGGGAATAAATGTTCTTCCTCTTGCTGGGGTGAGTTACTCATTTCAGGAGTACTCACTGTATGTGGGCTATCTTGAGAATGACTAGCCATGCATGTGGGTTGTTTTGAATCTATAGGTTGTGTGAAATATTATATCAGAAATATTGTTAGCCATTCATTCATCAGGCCCTCCTTCTAGCGCCAATTCTGTTGAGGGGTCCTAAATCCATTTAACTCAACAGCAGGAACTAAACCCACCACCGAGGCCCAATTAGACTCTGCAGCATTTGAAAGTGGAATGGTTCTCCATATATGTCGATCCAACCAAATAATCGATGGGATTTATGTAGTGATTAACAGGATATCTTCTTATGAAAGTTCCTCCTTCAGTTTAAATGTTCTCTTTTTTTATTTTCTTTTATTAGATCGGGTCTGATAAAAAGATGGGTGCTGGTATAAACCAGCTGGGTAAAAGGGGAAATCTTAACTACTGAAGAAGGTTGAGCTTGGTATAACCCTCGTGCTCAAGCATGCAGACAAATATTTTCACACATGTTACAAGACTAGTACTAATACATCAACCTGTTGGTATTTCAATTATTGACTGAGATACAATTATCGAAAGAAAACATACATGCAAAAAATTGATGGCCAAAAAAATAGTTTCCTTATCTCTAACCATTAATCACACATTAACACAATGATTTGATTTTCATCATTAAGGACAAGAACTACAAAAAAATATTGAATCAGCTAACTTATCAATAGATTTCGAAACTCTTACTCACTACAATATCCATTCATCAAACAAATTCGGAAGTAATTCCTCCTCAAATCCAATCACAGATGCATTTGATGAAAAACAAAAGTTTGTCTCCGGTCCTAACAACACTTCTCAATTAAGGTAGTTCGGAAATAGTTCTTTACAATTCCAAAAATCAGGGTCTTTGCAAAAACCATTGACCTTTTCTAAAAGTTCGATCCTCTTATTTATAACAAATCATTAACTAAAAATAACTATCAAAAGTGCAAGCTAAGTAAAAAAAAACATCGCCACATGGCACATGCATCTCTCTGTCTTCTAAGAGTCATCAAATGGATTTACTGAAGTGGATGACTATTCTCATACTCTGACCATTTGAAAAAGAGTTCCTCTCATGTGTTGGCATATGGCAATTTGTGTTGGTCCATCGGGGCCGAAAGGATCTCTTTTACTTCTACTTCCCCTGCCCGATACTTGACTATGTTCACACTTAACTATTGTAATATTGTTCAAGCCTTGATCAGATGCTCCATGAATTGTTGTACTTGACCTGGCGCCATGTTTTCCACCTTAGCTATCTATGTAGTCCATGTCGAGTCTTGTTCTACATGTTGTTTGACTATGTCATGAAAGTCAACAAAGTCCTCAGGTGGGCCGAATTCTGGGAGACTGATGACTTTCATCTCTCAATTAATCTTGGCCTAGATCCTTTCTCAATAGGCCCATTTTTATTGGATCTCCCGCTGAGGATCTTGGTCCATTTTCACCTAGTATTTGGCCACCTTCTTTATACTATCTATGTTGTTGTCCCTTAGCACCCAAATGTCATGTTCTTCGGTGTCTCGGCCCTTTTAAACCGCGTTGATGTAATCAATTATTTCCACTACTTTGTGGGACTTCTCGTGCCATCTTTCCATGTCTTTGCAGGTTGCTAGTGCCATAAGGGTGTCTTCTTGGAAGTCGTCTATCCTTGCAGTGACAAGGTGTCTTTCATTCGTGAATTTTCCATAGGCGTCTTGGAACTCACTTCTCAAAAACATCGTGGCTTGTGTAGAGTCATGATAGTATTTTTCCAAATGGCGCAGATGCTCCAACTCCTTTAGCGCAGTGGCTAGATCCTCTTTATCTTTCCTTTCTCTATCCAGGGTGGCATATTTGATTGTCATCCCTATGCCGATAAGATCAGACGTCTTAGCGTGCTCTATGTTGATCAAATTTCCCTCTGTGGTGATGAGGATTGAACTGTCCAACGTAAGCCTCCTTTTCTTAGTGGTTCTTTTCATGATGGATTTCCTCTTTTGGTCGTAGGTGATTGCTTGTATATGAGCGACCTCATCCACAGGTTCGGGGATTTGTTGTTCTCCCCAAGTTAGGGTATTTCCCAGTCTCTAGACTATGTATATTTGATCAAGGATGGGTTCTTGGACCTCTCATGTATGTCCCAATGGCTCGGCCTCTAGTTATTTCTCATCAGGTGGTAAGGTACTGGCCAAAACCAAGGAATCGGGGGCGGGTTCGGTACTTACTTCGTAATCGACTGTTGAGATGTTGATTTCCTGTTTTGGTATTTCTTCTTCCTGTTCACCCAATCCTATCCCATCCCTCGAGTTGTCCATTGGGGTTCCTGGTAGGTCAAGTGGATCAATGTCCAAGGCACTTTCTACCTCATGCTCGCTCTGCGGACGACTATGAATTGGAGCAACGGGACCCGGGGTGGATGCTCTCTTTGGTTCTCTCTCCTATGTAATTTTCACTGGAGTGAACAGGGACACCTCTGAACTCTCCTCATCATTGTAAATGGTTATTAAATAGAACAAGGGATTTGGTACACTTGTTCTCCTTGATGTCCTCGCTATCTCAGGCTAGGTCAAAATTTCCCCTGGTGATCTGATCTATGGTGGTGGAGCTTCAGGGTTTTCTGACCCAGTGATTTCCTCAAGCTGCATCGGCTCTAGGCCACTTGGTTCTCCTCGGCTTTCGATTGGGTCATAAATAGGGATCCTCGTCATTTCTATCAGATCAGGTTCATTTTTCAATTGATCAATGATTCTCTGTGCCCCTTCTAGCAAGATCAATCTCGTTCTTTGCACCTTTGTTGTCTTTGTTGCTCTGATTTTGTCCCTGGCTCTGAGGGCCTCTTCGGATGACTGTTCTATCATTTCCACCTATTCATCCATGCTCATGGCCTTGAACCTGGTCGTATTTGGGTTGGCCATTCTCTATACCACCTTGTCCCAATCCTGGGTGCACTCTGTGAATATTTCATCCTCGAATTCATCATGAGCGTACGGCCAACGAGATGACACCCGTGAAGCATGTTGGAGAACCATGCCTTTAGGGTCGTTCTTGTAGAATCGGCATGTCGGGAACCTGAATTCTAGTTGGCTAATCCCTTCTTGTTTGGCTTGAGCAATATCCTTCACCAAATAGAACCCCACATGGAAACCGTAGGGTATGAAAGCACGCTTCTTGTCCATGACTAATGTGGCGTTGTAGCCCTGTAGGATAGTCTGATAGCAGATTTATCCCACAACAATCCAGTATGGGACATGAGCAGGTGGGAGATGTGGTGCTTCAATGGCGTCAAACACCCTGATGTAGGTTGAGCATTCTTATAAATTCCAATGGCCTACCTTTTCTACCATTTTCTTGGTTGTTGCAGATAATCTTAGGCATTCCTTCTTAAAAATAATAAAATGAATATGGGTGGTGAATTCATCGCAGATGAGTGCATAAGATTTCTTGTACCTGTTCTCCCATAGTATGCTGAAGTAGACGTGGATCGGGAGCTCCGCAACATGCTAGATTAAATTAATGTCGACGAATACATTCCTTGCACACATGACATTGATCAGGTACGAGGCCATGTAGAAAGTGGGTGCCTCCCCTTATTTCAACATCTGAGCCTGTTTTACACAAATTCTTAATTGTTTTGAGATTATCACTCCCCAATTGAAGCGGCTTCTGGAGATCACTACTATGTACGCCAACGACATCCATGCTTTCGAAAACTTGGAGTAGTCATTTTCTCCATATAGTCGGCAGATGAGAGCCATCAAATAGATGTATGGCTCCCTCTGGTTGATCGTCCCATACCATCCATTGCTCCGGTTAGTGAAATTCTTGTCCTCCTTCCATCATGAGGCCATCAACCAGCTGGTGTCATGGAATTCATATAAATTCACCACGAAGTCCGTGTTGAGCCTCTCCCCTGGATCCCTGAGCTTGTAGTGTTTCTGGACTTCTGTCGGGAAGAAAAATCTGACACACCCTCCATTCTCATCACTCATAAAACACTTATTCCCATCCATATGTTTGATGAGCCATTTAAGAACCTCTATGCAGGGGAAAACTAGGGTTCTGCTTGCCACCATGTGTAAATACGACTGTCGGATGTTTGGGAACACCTGGTCATCGAGCGCCCTCACGTCCGAGTTGTTGTGTGGGATATACTCTAGGTATTGTTCATGGCTAATTATGTTGAAGAGATTCCCCCACTATGGGAGCATTAATTTGGATCATGTGCTTGCTTCTGTATCCCCGAAGGCTCGAGGTTGGACAAAATATTTCTTTGTTGATGTTTTAATGACAAGCTTCGCCCTGGGAGTGTACTCCAACTGCCTCATGATCCCCGGAGAAGAATCTTCACCTGTTTCAGATTCCTTTAGATTGGGTTCCCTCGACGAGTGTCTAGTGGTTGGCTTTCTCGACGATATCTTACCTTCAGCTAGAACATAGTTTAGAGACTGTGCAAAAAAAAAAACCGGATGCATATATAAATTATAACTTGAATCCATACCTATGCAACTTGTTAAACCTATTTTTGATAATCAGAGGGTCAGTACAGTCTCGAGACGCTCTTTTTTCTCCTTTGGATGCTTTATTATTCAACTTGTATGCAAAATGAATTTGTTCAAAAAAATCATTCCAGATGTTTAAACAGGGATGAAATTACCTTGTCAAATCAACCATTCAATTAGGGTATAAGTGTATTTTCATTAAATCAACCATCAGATCTTCAAATATGTTTAAACTTAAATACATCGCGGGTTGACAGCATGGGCACAGGTGGTAATGTGGTCTATCGACAATTTCAAATTATTATTGTTTAATCAGTGCACGAGGTAGCAAAAAATGTGGGATTGGGCATTAACTGGTCTATTAAATTTCCAAATATGATCGTATGTTATGCCGAAAACATATCATCATTTCACTCTTTTAGTTGGTGGATCGGGGGTTGGGATTGTGCTTCAAACATTTTCGTTGATATCTTCTTGCAAAAGCTATGATGCCGATCGATCTTGCCATACGGACCTAACATGGCAAAGTTGACTAGGAGGCGCGACTAGGACCCAAGGGAACCTTAATATGAATTGGGATGAAACTAGGTCATACAACCCCCCTTATGTGGTAAAGACAACTAGTATTTGAGACCTGTGACTTCATTTTCTCATGTTAATCAGAATCGGGAATTTTTTTAAGTTATACATTCTAAAACCCAATCCTATCTTGTCGACGCTGAAAATTATCAAGGATCAATGATCGACGATAAACCTACCCAAATGTTCTTGGATCGACTCCTTTGGAAAAATCCCGATGTCGAAAACGCATCGAGGATCGGCGATCAACGATATGCTTGTCGCAGACAAAAACGATTGTTTTAACTTTTATGTATTTCCCCAACTTCGATAAAGCGCATTAGTCATCGACTATCGATGATTTCTTTAGGACTTTGTTAATGTATATTCTTCCCGTATTTTTTCGATGCCAAAGGGGATCGACTATCTCTTGAAACTTTATGTGAATAACTTATGCAAACCTTGAAATGCCTTCTACCGATTCCAATGGGCACCGACGCTTGGCGATTATTGTAACTATGGTTCCCTTTCTTGCTTGAATTTTTTATTTGACGTCGAACCTGAGCGTGTTAGGTGCAGTGTTAACTGTTGATTCTCAATTCAGGTGTTAAGTTATTTTAGACACGGGGTTTCACAAGTTCAAACAAACCTATCTTGATGATAAGAGTCTTGAAAACAACACAAATATAAACCATTTCCCGAAGTGAAATCGATTTAGACAATGAAGAAAACAAGTGGTACCCAAAAAGTGATAAAATTTCCTAAGGCTTTTTAGGGTGTGTTGAGTGCTCAACATGCAGATAACACCTGCGTTGAGTAGGTCTTGAACAATTTTCTCAATTCCATTTTTTGGGAAAAGGGGTGACGATAGGGACAGATATTGGGAGGAAGGATTCCTGGGACAAGGGGAATGGAATGATCATGAACACCACGGGAAGGAGGAAGTCCCTAGGGAGTGGAATAAACCACTTGATGTTTAGAGAGGATGGATTGGAGGTCCTACAACACAGAGGGTGTCTCAGTTCCTTGTATAGCATGGAGTTGGGAAATAATGCCAGAATGACCTTTTCTTAGTAGATTTTCCATGCGATGGGAACTAATGATCTTCAGGGAACCTATGGTGATGCCTTGGAACTTATATTGTTGGCCCTCCTGGTCGAATTGCATGGTTAATTCCTTAAAATCCATGAGAATGGGACCTAAAGTCCTTAGCCATTCTGCACCCAACACAATGTCACAACCGCCCATGTAGATAGAAAACATATGATATTTTAGGTGGTATTCACCAATTTGGAGACACACATTTTCACAACGCCCTCCACATTTCATGGACCCGCCATTGACAATCATGATTTGAAAATTATTAACTGCATGGATATAGAAATTAGTTTCTTGGGAAATGCGGTGATGAATAAAATTATGGGTGATTCCACTATCAATAAGAATGATGACCTTGCTATGCTTGATGTAACCAAGTAGCTTGAGGGTTTGGGGAGAAAAGAAGCCAGTGAAAGAATTTAGGTAAATGATTGGTTCTACTTCTGGAGGGTCTGAGGGAGGGGTTATGTCAGTGGGTTCAGGTGACCCTGACACAAGGGGAGCCTCAACATACTCTTCYGAAAMATCCTCCGAGATGGCCATAAAAAGATTTTGTTCCTTACAATTGTGTCACAGAAAATATTTGTCATCACAATTATACCAAAGGCCTTTGAGTTGGTGTTCAACCATTTCATCCCTAGTCAATTTATGGATCTTTAGTGGAGTAKAAGGAGGRGTGGGAGTTACTAGTTTATTGCGAGGAATAAAGGAGGCTTTTCGGTTTTGAGAAGAGACAAACTATTGTGCTTCCTTATCTCTTTTAGTAGTGTCCACCCAACTCTGAGGCCAATCCATGAGCATGAATCTCATCCTTGAGKCCATTGATAAAACATTCTCAGAAAAATGCATCAAACATGCCCTCTGTATGAAAAGTCAGTCGCACAAAAGAAGCTAAAAAGTCTTCCATTGTGCCATATTGTTTCAACTTTGTCAAATGGCCTAAATGGTTGGTGCTAATGTCAAAGTGTTCATAAATATCTGCCACAAAGTGTGTCCAAGCCACATACCCTTGGCGGGCATTTTTTCTCCATTTCCACCGTTGCCAACGTTCTTGATCTAGATGGAGAACACCATACCAGAGTTTGGCCAACTCGTCTGTAATGCCATACAAAGATAAATAATGTTCCATTTGAGTTACCCAGCCAGTGGGATCTGATCCATCAAATTTTCTCACATCCACACATGGAAGGCATAGGTCATGCTGAAAGTGATGGGGCTGAAAATTATGGGAATGAGAGGAAGTTTCAACTTTGGTATGCAAAGGTGGGTCAGATAAGGGAAGATCTATAGGGATATGCAGCTTGGCACAGATCATCATAGTGACAGATTCAAGCTGGGTAGTAATGTCTTGTTTGAGTTTCGTGATTGAGGCGGCGATGGAGGAATGCATTTTTTGATTCATGGTGGCAATATTAGCACTGAGTTATCACACTTCTTGTTAGGTTTATGTGAAATTAGAGTGCAAGGTAGTGAATCGAGCTTCCAAGTCTTGGCTATGAGTATGGGCCATGATGACGAGGGAACACAAAAGGGGGCGGGTGGAACTACACAAAAAATGGGTTATGGGTGAAGTGTATCACAACAATTAGGGCGACGAGTTGAATCCAACGGGGTAAAGCCCAAATAAGGGTGTTGGAAGGGGGTCGGGTCCAAAAAAAAAACATTTGTTGAAAAATGATAGGTATGACTGCGATAAGGGCAAAAAGAGAAATCCAACGGAATAGGTCTCAAATAATGGTGCCAACAAAATCCAAACTTTTTTTTTTTTACTCCTGCAGAGTTATACTATGATCTTGTTAAGCCCTAAATAGTGGCTCATTACCCCTTAATTGGGGCTTATTACAATAGTAATGTTATTTTATTTATGTTTGCTTGAGTCCATTAGTTGTAATTGTACCTCCTAGTCTCCTATATATACCAAGGAGACATTTTCATTTGGAATCATCTTGTACATGAACATTTATATGGTGTATAAGGAGGTTTCCCCCTCGAAGAGGATTATTATCTGAAATTATCTCTTTTTCAAGGTGTTGAGTACTTATTTTGAGGTTTTCTATGCTATATTGATATTTCGTTCTTAACATATGGTATCAGAGCTCAAGGTCTTGGGGTTTCTCTACTACATCTGAGACACCTTGGAATTTTCACTATAACTTCTTTTCTACAACATTTCAAAAGGAACGACTTGGAGGATATTTAGTATATAGATCAAGGTATGTTGGGTTATAATTTAAGCTTTTGAGGCCTTATAATTTTGGAGATACAGCCTATGTAAGATAGGGTTCTGGAATCATCCTAAATTGAGTCATTGCGAAATTTTCGCTATAACATTTTTATGTAACGTTTCAGACCTTGAAATACAGAGGATATTCACAGAAATTAGCAACGTATCTGTGGTAAAAAACTTAGATTCTAGGTCATCTTACATTTGTAGATACACCATGTGGAAGATAAGGTTTCTGACTAGTCTCAAACAGGTGTTCCGGGTTAAAAAAATGATAACTTCTTCCTAGAGTATCCAAATTGAGTGAGACTAGTTGCATTGGATAGTGGACAGTCTGTCGCATTTCGGGTACAAGTTTCATAATTTATATCAATTATTTTGTGTGGAAAACGTTATACAAGTGAGATCTCCTGGAAAGGCCAAAAATCAGGAACTTGTGGGGAAGTTACTATAAATTCCACTTGGCACATCCAATTTTGATCAGACCTGAGGCATTGTAGAGAACAAATATCAGAGAACCACAAAAAAAAAATTTCATAACTAGAAGAGTCGAAACTTTGGAGATACAGGAGAAGAAAGATTGTATAGAAAAACCACCTCAAAATCAAGGTTCAAAAGTGATACTTGGCCAACATGCCACCCAAAAAGGGAATTTCTACACCAAATAAGCCTCTAGATAGTCCTACTTGGACTCTTGATGAAGGTGAAGAAATGCATAGAAACATAAATCAATTACAAAAGAAGA
>ML791848.1:72599-85249 GCA_009831015.1 Picea engelmannii
AAGTCTTGGGAGGATCATGTGCGACATGTTGACAAGGTGCTACAACTACTAAAGGAGCAACAACTATATGCCAAACCATCCAAATGTTTCTTTGGGGTGAAGGAGGTAAAGTATTTGGGTCATATTGTATCTCATGAAGGTGTCAAGGTAGACCCTAACAAGATTAAGTTCATGATGGACTAGCCGATTCCCAAAACATTGAAGAATCTTAGAGGATTTTTGGGTTTGACAGTTACTACTGCAAGTTTGTTCAGCACTATGGAAGAATAGCAACACATTTAACGACACTAACTAAGAAGGATGCATTTTCATGGACTCCATAAGCAACTAAATATTTTGAAAAACTTAAAGAGGTGATGTGCAAATCTCCAGTCTTGACCACTCCAGACTTCACAAAAACCTTTATTATGGAATGTGATGCCTTGGGAAATGGAATTGGTGTTGTCCTAATGCAAGAAGGAAGGCCCCTGGCTTTTGAAAGTTGACCACTCAAGGGAAAGGACTTACACAAACCCATTTATGACAAGGAAATGATGGAAATACTACATGCATTGAAGAAATACTACATGCATTGAAGAAATGACATCCTTACCTAATAGGTAGGCACTTCAAGGTCAAAACAAATCATGATAGTCTTAAATACTTCTTGGAACAAAGACTATCTTCAGAAGAAAAAAAAAATGGGTGACCAAGATATTGGGTTATGATTTTGAAATCGTCTATAAAAAAGGGAAGAAAAATGTTGTTGCAGATGCACTCTCAAGAAAGGATGAAGATGTTTAGGTCTTTCTCTGTGCTATCTCGATCATCCAACCCGATTGGATAATAGAAGCAAGGGATGAATGGAAGAATGAATAAAAAGTGTGGACTCTCATTCAAAAGTTGCAGCAGAATTCCAGTGCATTAGATACATTTATATGGAAAAATGATTCACTATGGTACAAATATTTCTTATATTTATGTAAGAACTCCCAACTCAATCAAAAGGTACTATTGGAATTGCACACCTCTCCAATAGGAGGGCACTCGGGATTTTTGAAAACCTACCATAGGGTTAAGAAGGAATTTTTTGGGGATGGCCTTAAAACTGATGTTCAAAGGTTTGTCGCAGAATGTTTGGTTTGCCAACAAAATAAGGTGGAAACAATTAATACCCCACGTCTTTTACAACCATTAGCCATCCCAACTCAGCGTTGGGAGGAGTTTTCCATGGATTTCATAACGGGGTTACCAAAGTTTGAAGGAAAGAGTGTCATAATGGTGATTGTTGATATACTCACCAAGTACGCACACTTTTATGCACTCTCTCATCCCTTCAAAGCCAGTACAGTTGCCACTGCATTCATGGAGACAGTTCAAAATCTACATGGAAACCCAAAGATTATTGTAAGTGACAAAGATCCCATCTTCACTGGACATTTTTGGACAAAATTATTTTCTTGTTTGGGTACTCAATTGGCTCATAGCTCATCCTATTATCCTCAATCTAATGGAAAAACTGAGATAGTGAACAAATGTCTGGAATGATGCCTTCGTTTCTTTGTCTCTGATAAACAAACAAAATGGTTCAAATGGTTACCCTTGGTAGAATGGTGGTATAACACTTCCTTTCATACTGCAACAAAAATGACACCATTTACGACACTCTATGGATACCACCCTCCTTCCATCACTTCTTATTTAAAAGAAAAATATAAGGTTCAAGCAGTGGAAGATCACATCGAGCATCAAAAACAAGTTCTCCAAATCTTAAAGGACAACCTGACCATGGCACAGAATCGCATGAAACAACAAGTAGATCAACATCGTAGTGAAAGAAGTTTTGAAGTAGGGGATTGGGTGTTTTTAAGATTACAACCATACAAATAGATGTCCCTAAAGCAAGCCAAGAAGGATAATAAATTATCACCAAAGTACTATGGCCATTATAAGGTGTTTCAAAATATTGGTACTATGGCATACAAATTGGAGTTGCCTACATCATCACGAGTACACCCATTTTTCCATGTTTCATGCTTAAATAAGGTTATAGGTGACAAGATCCCAGTTCAAACTATATTGCCAGAACTTGACGAGAAAGGAAAAATCATATTGGAGCCTTAGGCCATCACTGCCACAAGAATTTGCTAGTTGAGGAATAGATCCATTTCAGAGTATCTCGTTAAATGGAGGAAACTACCAGCTGAAGATTCCACTTAGGAAGATGAGTCTTTTATACAGAAGCATCCATAATTACTCAAGCATTGCGGACAACACTTGTCTCAAGGGTAGGGGCATGTTAAGCCCTAAATAGTGGCTCATTACCCCTTAATTGGGGCTTATTACATTAGTAATGTTATTTTATTTATGTCGACTTGAGTCCATTAGTTGTAATTGTACCTCCTAGTCTACTATATATACCAAGGAGACATTTTCATTTTGAATCATCTTGTACTTGAACATTTATGTGGTGTATGAGGAGGTTTCCCCCTCGAAGAGGCTTATTAGCTGAAATTATCTCTTTTTCAAGGCGTTGAGTACTTATTATGAGGTTTTTCTATTCTATATTGATATTTGGTTCTTAACAGATCTGAAGAATACTGCAGTTATGAAATGCCCAAACGCTAAACAGGAAGAAATGTGTAGTAATTTTGCAACTCGAATGCAAGAGACACAGTTGCACCGCAATAGATATTTTATGTTCTATTTTTGTTTCCATCCCAAGGGTTAGGTATTAAAGGGTTTTCCCTATGTTATAGCTCTCTGATATACATGCGAGGTCCAACAGTAGTACTCGGCCCAATATCTCAGGGCACTAACTAAGGAGGCTAGACTGTGCCCTTAGCCATACTACCTGACTACCTAGGTACTAGAGAGTGTCTTCCCGAGTGTTGTTCTCGGTGGCACTATAGTAGTCAGGTGGTCAATCGGTTTATCTATGGAGGGCTTCAGGAGATCTAGGTCGATCCATATACATGTGTTGTTTGATGCGCTACCACTTGAAGGGGTACCAACATGGGTTACAAGGGTGGCTAACAGATGTGAGTTTAAGTACCACTTGTATTTTATGCGTGTATGAATCCCCAATCGTGATTTTATATGCGTAAGGATAGATCTTTGTAGGTTAAAGACGTTGGAATACGTCTCTACTCTGGAAAAAAAATAACCCACAATTTTTTTCCGAGGAAGGTGCTCTGATACCACTTGTAATATTTCATATATAAAAAGTATGCAGAACATAAATAAATAGCTAGAGATGGCAGATGAACAACAATATAACCATAACAACACCACAATAATACCAAAATGATACTAGAATAATACCAGAAAGAGCACTTTGATTACTGAGAGCAATGTTCACTTGCCTCTTCGAGGGGGAAACCTCCAACATAGCAGAGCTCTATTACAATAATATCCAATACAAAAGTTCTCATACCCTCGACTCCTACTTATACTAAATATGTCTATCAAAAGAACCATATAGAGGAAGATTCTTCTAGAAGTGGAAGATTCTATTAGGTCTTCTTACATTGGACTTATTCTTCCTTATTGCTAGGCCTTATTAATATTGACCTTTACTACATGGAAATATATTATTCTACCTACGTGAGTAGTTAGGTCCCTAACAGGATATGGAAAATATTGGTGAAATTTGGTATTGTCTGGTCCCTTTCCTGATGCAGTGTGGTCCATCTTGTGTACAGGTCCTCATAGATTCCACCAGGGTAGTATTGTTCTTTAATGGAATTCCTGAAGGAATCCCATGTGGGGGCGACCGAAAATATTGCAGATTCCTCTATGTCCCCTTAATCAAAGTAAGTATTCCACCAGTCCTTAACATGGGGGATGACCTTAAGGAGTGCAAAAGTAATCTTTTCCCTATCGAAAAAATTGTGGACCGAAAAATACCCTTCAAGCATATTCAACCATTTATCTACATCATCCACATCTATCAGTCCTTCAAATAATGGAATATCAAAATTTACTTGTACCTTGAATGGGGTTGCATGGCCACTTGATCAATATGTGTCTCTTGTGGGCAGTCGCCGAAGGATCTGTGTAAATTTGTCCATCATTTCATTCCTTTTTTGCGCAAGGGATTCCTCGAGAAACATTTTAAAAGGATCTCCTACTCCATCATATCTCTTCTCGTCCCACATGGGTTGTTGTCGGTCTCAGCATGGTCGATATTGCAAAGGCTCGACTAGTTCGAGTCCCAACTTCTTGTACCCAGATCTTTTCGGGGATATGTACAAAGAAAAATAAATGAAGAGCAGACCGCTCTGATACCACTAATCCGAACTTATGAGTGGAATGAAAGGAATAACATATTGAATACAGTAACATAGAGATATGGAGAACAACAAAAGATATCCAGTGAACAATAACTTCTATTGAATAAATAAAATAGGTTGAAATTTTAAAACTGCAAAAATGAAAACAACTTGCCTGAATGGTGGTATCTATCTCTGAGAAGAGATGTATATGCTACGAGCATCCACTTGAGCATAATGATTACAATGAGGCTCCAGAGGCATTTTTAACATTACTCGGGAATGCCAAAACCATAGACATCCAAAAACCTAACCCTAGTAGATGAAATGCCAAAATTTATGTGGGCCCTTTTGACCACCTATTTCGACTAGGGGGTCAACTCCATGTGCCATGAAGATATGCACGTAATGGTGCTACAAGTTTGAAGACTTCCTGGTTCTACAAGGCAGTTTTTGTCTTAGCACATATTTTTGTTATTGGAATTTCTGCTCCCCTGCGTGGGATTATAATGTAATGGGTATGCATGGATCATAGTTTAGGTTAGTTTCCTAGGAATTTATCATTAGAGAAGTCCTTTCATCAAGTATTTTTTTCCTCGGGTAACTAATTTAGCCTAACAAGCCTTCTTAATTACCCTTGAGTTTTTCACTCCCACAATAATCCTCCAAAGTGGTGAAAGAAGTTCTAATGGTTGATCCCTATGCTAAACATATCCTAGAGTCTTGCGGAATTCCGTCAAAGCCAAAGTAATTTTTTTTTATTTTTTTTAAATTACCTAGTTAATGGTAATTTTAATTAATTTTGATGTAAAAATTGTAAAAACTAGGTCCTTGATATTTTTATAGGGGTATTTGTGCTCAAAAGAAATGGAATGAGACCCCCTACACCCTTGGACCAATTTTCAGCTCAATTGGACAAGTTTTTCTAGGTGTTTGTCCATGAGGAATCTAAGTCAATCTAAAACAACAATTTAATTGCTTGATTTGACAAAGTCGAAAGTCTCAAATAATTCTAATATGAGAAAATTGGTTAGATAAAGAGTGGGAGATTATGTCTAAACCTTTTCCTAAGCTACCCAAACCCCTTTCCTAACCTTACTTCACCTCTTTCACTTTTCCATCACCTCATTAAGTCATCCCCCCTAGGGAAGTTGCACCCCCCTTGAGGAAAAAAACATGAAAAGTAAAAAATTAAAGGGGGAAGCTTCCTCCCTCCCTAATTGTTCCCCAATTGTCTAATTTAATGTTGGATAAAGTAAAAAAAGGTGCCAACTCACACCCCACTCAAGTACCAAAACCCTAAGAAGTGTGCCCCCCTCCTTGAGATGTTCAATATTTCTTAGAGATTTACACTTGGAAGAATCCAAGAGGGGTAGCTCTTGCTTCCCAAGTATAAATGAAGGCCCTCTTCTCCTCATTTCTCATCAATTCTTTGTCTACTGTTACTATGCTCAAATTTCTCCCATCTCTCCCATTCTCTTAGCTTTCTCATTCTTGCTCTAGTTTTTTGTGAGAACCTTGTTGCAAGTGTTTGCAACAATCTTTTCCATTATCAATAAAAGAAAGCTTTGGAGTACAATAGTGTGTTAAGTGTCTTCTTGGTGCATCTATGATTTGAGGTGATATTGTTTGGTGTTTCATTTGTGTAAGCATTCTTTTAGATCTAGAGTAGAGATCCCAAGTAAAGTATTTTGCTTGGGTAGATTTGCAATAGTATTATTGTAGATCTAAGTGAGTAGATTTTAGATTTACAAAGTATTTTGTTTCCTGTAATATATCTACTCACCATTTGCTCTATTTTTGTAGTTTGTTGAAAAATATTTGCAGGTCACTTCAAGGGTTTGAAAGGCTTGTTTCAGATTTGGAAACTTGTCTTCCTCATCCATTTTGAGCCTCTAAATTTATGCATTCTATTTCTTTTCATTTTCATTGAGTTTTTAAGTATTCTAACACTTAGAATAGGTCATTTAAATCATTATATCTTGCTGATTTTTTCTGCAGAAATTTTCTATTGTAACTAACAGAAAAATTTTGAGTTTTTTTTTCACTTTTTGCAACATTTCCAGCAAGCTTTTGCTTTCTGGTTTTTGCAGGTTGGTGACATAAAGATGGATCTATAGCCCATTTGGGGCATCTACAAGTCAAATATCAACCTTCCAAGTTGGGGTAATCATTACCCATCTTCTTCTACTCTTCTATTCATTGTACAAAATCCCAAAGAGAGTCTCTTGGGCTCGCGGTTCTCTAAGTTTTGTAAATTTATACAAGTTACTTTCTATTTTTCTTCCTACACCTAACATAGAATTGGCCATGCCAACCATGCTAAATCGTATGGCTAGAGTTTAGTGTTTTAGTTCAGCATTGTATTTATTTTCTTGTTTTCCCCACTTGTCCTTAAGACAAGGTTGTGTGGCTAGGATCTTTTTCATTTCAAAGTTTTTTTTATTTCCAAGTCAGTTATTTTTCAACCACCTGTCCACAAAACCGATAGGCTTTACCCACCACCTTGTGCACTTGTTGTGGTTGCAAGTAATTTATATTTACTTCCAAGTTATCTATTTCATTCTTTATTTGTTTACCTACATGATGCATATGGATAATGGTGGCCACCCACCTTTTCCAACTGGCTCAAAACAGTTTTCTAACAATTTTGGCAATTTACTATTTTTAGTAGTTTTAACTTTCGGGGCCATTTTGAGGGCCTAAATGAAGGTTTTTAGGGATAGAGCTCCTCAATGATATCTGAAAGCATAATTGAGAGCCCAAAATTAATATCCTCGAGGATACCTTTCCAACGGGCTATCACACACCTAAAATAGAGATTGTATGCAAAAGTTACGACCCCGGGAAGTTGATGTACTAACTTACGCAAATGGGGCCCACATGACTTTTGGCGCTTCATCTCCTAGTGTTAGGTTTTTAGATGTCTAGGGATTTTGGCATTCTTTTTTATTGTAAAAAGGCCTCCAGAGCCTCATTGTAACCTTCTTCTTGTGAATGCATGCTACCGTCACATCTCTTCTCAGAGATAAGCCGCCACCATTCCAGCAAGCTTGTTTCTGCTGCATTTTACAGTTTCAGCTTATTTCGTTATTGAATAGAAAACCAATTTTACTGTATCTCTGTTATTTTGTGTTAAGCACCTGTTAATAATATTTATTCATTTCGTTATGCTCATAAAATCYGGATCAGTGGTATCAKAGTGGTCTGCTCCTTGTCGTCTTAATGCATGTCCCCAACAAGGTCGGAGTATAAAGAGTTGGGTCTCGAGATTGTTTCTCTTGAGGAAAGAAGCTCTCACAYGCCCAAGAAAACTTCCATGGYAGGAGAAAAGAAAGATTATAGGACAAGAGATCCTTTCAAACTRTTGATTGAGGAAKCCCTCACRCAATAGAGGAACAAGATGATGGATAGTTTTGCTCAAATCCTTCGGCGGCTACCAACAGGCGACTCATCTTCTTTGAATGAAGGCGCCGCCCCCTTCAAGGTAAAAATAAACTTTGATATTCCTATATTTGAAGGTCAGATAGAYGCAGATGTTGTAGACAAGTGGTTGAATCTACTAGAAGGGTATTTTTATGTCCATAACTTTTTGAATAAAGAAAATATTACTTTTGCGCTCCTCAAAGTCGTTCCCCATGTCAAAGATTGGAGGGAAACTTTCTGTGAGCAAAAGGAAACAGAGGAGACCTCATTATTTTCAGTCACGGCCACCCAGGAATCCTTTAGGGACGCTATTAAGGAACAATACTAACTTGTCGGAAGTTATGACGACCTGTATACCAAATGGACCACACTGCAGCAAGAAAGAGACCAAGTAGTGCCAGATTTCACAAATATCTTCGATACCTTGCGCACCAAGTTGGGTATCAAAGATTCAAAGCGACATCTAGTGCTCAAGTATCATGGTGCTCTGCATAGATACATCCAGACCAAAATGGAATTTCTAGAAATCTCGTCCTTGGGCGTGGCCTATCGATATGTCGTCAAAATCGAGCAGAAGCTCAAACAAAAGATGCGGCAATTTGGGCCTGGGAAACCCTCACAACAAAAGCCAGGAAAGGGCGGCCCCAACCCACTGAACAAAGGATAGAGAAAATATGGACAGTATCAGGACAACCAGTCCAAGCTGCAAGCAAAGAAGGACACCAGAAAGACAAAGAAGGACACTGGGAAGTGGTGCGACTTCCGTAAGAGCCCTTGGTATAACATTGTTGACTGCCGCTCAAAGCAGTCGTTGGTGGCCGAAGTGAAAGCCTCTGAATTAGATGCATATTATGACTCTGAGCCAGAACTAGAAAGGGGAAGACGGATCATTAATGTGGAACCCAGTGCCACTGTTGCTACCACCAAGCTCCAGCCTCGTGAACCAGACGAGCCAGAAGAAGGAGAGCGCCTCTTCCATTCACAGATGTGGGTAAAAGGCACCCCGTTGCACTTCATCGTTGATAGCGGTAGCCAGAAGAACCTCATCTCAGCAGAGGTCATCAAGCATCTGGCCCTGCCAACAACGTCGCACCCACAACCATACACCATTGGATGGCTCAACCAAGGAAGTGATATTCGTGTCAGCCAACAGTGTCGACTGTCGTACGACATCAAGCCCTTCAAAGATGAGGTATTGTGTGATGTTGCTCCTCTCAAAGTTTGTGATGTTCTTTTGGGCCAACCTTATTTATGGAAACGTCATGTTGTATATGAGTCTAGGCCTCGTAGTGTTATTATTACTTTGAATAGAAAATTGTACAAGATACCCGAGGCAATCCCACCTAGTGCTATTTCCTTGATCTCTGCCAAGCAATGCAAGAAGGTCATCTCTCAGACGAGGAAGTTTGTCTTCTTCATGATTCGCTCTCAGAATAACAGAAAGATCACAGCCACATCTAGAGTCTCTGCGGCCAACCTCTCCACACAATAGAAGCAATTAAATAAGTTCGTGGAAGAATACTCGGATATATTCTCCTCACCTACAGGGGTACCTCTGCACTGCCAGGTCAAGCACCCCATCGATCTGACCCTCGGTGCACCGCTACCCAATGGGTCAGTCTATCGTCGCTCTTTGTTAGAGAATGAGGAGATCAAGCGACAAATCCAAGAACTGCTCCACAAGGGGCACATCCGCCCCAGCTCCTCACCTTGTGGGATCCCAATCGTGCCGGTACAAAAGAAATATGGAACTTGGCGACTTTGTATTGATTATCGGGCTCTGAATAAAATCATAGTTAGAAACCAATACATGATTCCATGAATCAATGACCTCCTTGATCAAATCACGGGGGCCAAATACTTCAGTAAGATTGATCTGAAGTCTGGCTACCACCAAGTCCCAATAGAACAGACATATGTATGGAAGACTGCCTTCAAGTCAAAGGAAGGCCTTTTTGAATGGTTGGTCATGCCCTTTGGTTTGACAAATTCTCTAGCCACTTTCATGAGGGTCATGGACGACATCCTGAGACCATTCACCAATACTTTTGTAGTGGTGTATCTGGATGACATTCTAATTTACAGCAAGACTTGGGCCGAACACTTGCAGCATATTCAGTAGGTTCTGCACACCTTGCGGCAGCACAAGCTATACACCAACTTGGAAAAATGCTCCTTCGGCATGGATAGGGTCCATTACCTGGGCTACATCATTGATCAGCATGGCGTACATGTGGATCCAGCCAAGATCAAAGTCATCCGTGACTGGCCAGCCCCAACAACACTCACTGAGCTTCAGAGATTCTTGGGCCATGCCAATTTCTACCACAGGTTCATGTTGGGTTTCTCCCATATTACATGGGCCCTCAGCCAAATAAACAGAGGTGGTGGTAAGGTGAAATTTGTGTGGGGTCGGTCCCAACAACAAGCGTTCGATGATTTGAAGCAGCGCTTGTGCTCAGCCCCAGTACTTTCACTACTAGACCTGCAGCATCCTTTTGAGATTGAGACGGATGCTTCAAACTATGTTGTGGGCATCGTTCTCACTTAGCACGGCCACCCTATGGCCTATCATAGTGAGACACCATCAGATACTGCCCATAAGTACCCTACTCATGACAAAGAAATGTACTCCATTGTGCAAGCATGCCGCTAGTGGAGACATTACATTCTTGGGAAGGAGACAGTCATACACATTGATCATAAGCCACTATAGTTCATGCAAACGCAGGGAAAATTGTAGAATGACCGCCATCAAAAGAGGTCCACATACTTGCAGCAATTCCACCTCAACATCAAGTATAAAATAGGAAGCACCAATCACGTCGCTGATTGCCTCAGCAGACCGCCAGTCGTAGCACTCACCACGGTGCTAGACTCTTGCGGCCATGATACATCTGGATGGCCCCAAATCTATGAGACAGACTCTGACTTCGCCACCACCTACCAAATGTTGGGTGCAAATGCAGTTTTCGATAATTTCTATCTTCAAGATGGGTTGTTGTGTCGTCTGGGCCATATTTGTGTTCCATCAAGTGAGTGAGCGAAGCTGATCTAGGAATCCCACTACAGTCGGGTGGCAGAACAATTCGGTGTTGAAAAGACAGTGGCGATGCTACAAAAACATTTCTACCGGTTGAAACTTCAACAGGAGGTCAGCAAGTATATCAGGTCCTGCATTGCCTGCGCTATTGCCAAATCAACCACTAAGAAACAGGGCCTGTACACCCCTCTTCCTACTCCTGACAGGCCATGGGAATCCATCTCAATGGACTACATGTTGGGCCTCCCATCCACCAAGTGGGGAAATGACTGTGTTTTTGTGGTTGTTTATCGCTTTTCTAAGATGGTGATTATGGTTGCCTGCAAGAAGAGCATCACAGCAGAGGCCACTGCCAAGATCTTCTTTGAACGAGTCTGGGTACATTTTGGAATCCCACAAACCATTGTCTCAGATCGGGATAGTCGATTTCTCATCACATTCTGATCGAGCCTCTGGTCACTGCTGGACACCAAGCTCACCAAATCCACGGCCTTCCACCCCCAGACAGATGGTCAAATCGAGGTTGTAAATCGAATGATTGTGCATATACTTTGCATGTATAATTCAAAGCACCCTCGCACATGGGATGAGAGCCTTCCCTATGTATAGCATATCTACAACCCAGCCCCGCATAGCTCAATCGGCCACAGCCCCTTTCAAGTGGGGTTAGCATTCCAACCATTGGGACCCATAGATGTTGCACTTCCCCTTGCGGTCACCTCGACCGACTCATCTCCTACTCCAACTGAAGCTGAAAAAGCCACTCAGTTCATTGAGTGGATCCATCACATCCGCCAACATGTTCAGGATATCCTACAAAAGTCCAATGACAAGTACAAACAACGCCATGATCAACATCGGGTGTCGCATAAGTTTCAGGTGGGCGACAAAGTTTGGTTGCACTTGCAGAAAGAACGCCTTACAGGACCCCATCGGAAGCTTCGCCCACTCCATTATGGGTCGTACACTATCACCAAGGCTATGGGGGGTAATTCTTTTGAGCTCAACATTCCTCCTTTCCTTGGTCTACACCCAGTGTTCAACGTGGATCTCCTTCGCCCTTATTTCCCACCATTATTGGACACCTCAGAAGTAGAAGAACAACTGACACCAATAGATCTCAACCCCGACTGCCTACAAAAGGCATCCAATGATCAGATTTTGGAAAGAAAGATCAATGGCACTCGACAACAAAGGATCCATCTTTATCGAGTCGTCAAAGTAGGGCAGCTCCTGCACCTAGGCAAGTGGCTCACCCGGGGCCAAATTCAGCAGAAATTTCCTCATCTGATGGGGGACCTCAACGCAATGGAGACAATTTATTCCTAAGGAGGGAGGATTGATCCAGATGGATATCGGTCGCCACCCACCTTTTCCAGCTAGCTCAAAACAATTTTCTAACAATTTTGGCAATTTACTATTTTTAGTAGTTTTAACTTCCGGGGCCATTTTGAGGGCCTAAATGAAGGTTTTTCGAGATCGATCTCCTCAATGGTAGCCAAAGGAATGAATGAGCCACCAAAATTAATCTCCTCGACGATACCTTTCCAACGGGCTATCACACGCCTAAAACGGATATCGTATGCAAAATTTACAACCCCGATAAGTTGATGTACTAACTTACCCAAACAAGGCCCACATGACTTTTGGCGCTTCATCTCCTAGGGTTAGCTTTTTGGATGTCTAGGGTTTTTGGAATTATTTCTTATTGTAAAAATGCCTCCAGAGCCTCATTTTAACCTTCTTCTTGTGAATGCGCGTTTCCGTCACATCTCTTCTCAGAGATAAGCCTCCACCATTCCAGCAAGCTTGTTTCCACTGCATTTTACAGTTTCATCTTATTTCGTTATTGAATAGAAAACCAGTTTTACTGTATCTCTATTATTTTGTGTTAAGAACCTGTCAATAATCTGTATTCATTTCGTTCT
>ML791848.1:109458-194145 GCA_009831015.1 Picea engelmannii
GGTTATATATGAACAAGATATTCCCTATTCCAAGGAAGTTGGTTATATCTTTAAGCTATAAATAGTAGACCCTATGGGTAATTATCAACAAGTGAAATAAGGTGAACATGAAGTATTATTTGTTCAATATGCATTGTGATGTTCTGATCACAATGTCTTGTGCTTAAGTGTTGTAAGGGTGTCTTTAGACACCATGTGTTATCTTTGAAACTTATTCATCTTCGATTATGTAATATCATGTTTATTTGTTTTGTATTAGGTTACACTCAATCCCCAACAATATATATATATATATATATATTACATACCAAAAAATCTAAAAACGAAAAAAATTGTAATAAAGTTCTCATGAATTAAATAAAATTGTAAATTTTAAAAAAACCTATCATAAATTCAAATAAAAATACTTTTTTTCTTTTTTTCTTTTTAATGAAGGTGGTAAAGCCTATCATAGCTTAGTTGTCAATTGGAAGGGAGGACAATGATCACTAGATGCTATTTACAAATGTGGATTGACTCATCACCATTATTCAAGGAAAACCACGTCCCCTGAAATAACCCAATGATGGTCCATGATGGGGCATACTTTCACTCTTTCCAGATGTATGTAGGTCTTGGGTTGTTAACTTGTTAACTTATGTCAGATGAAAACAAAATATTAGCAAATAAAAACAATTTTAGTTCTTATTGTGGGACCAAAAAGTAGTTTTCAATTTAGATAGTATTTACAATAAAGTTAATATCCTTTATGGCCATCATTGAGGTTACCTTCAATAGAACCATGTGATTTTTAATAACATATAACCTTAATCTCATACATGAAATTGGATATCGTTCTAGTTATAATATAACCTTTTGTATATAAGAAATAAAACTATAACTTATCACAAAACTCCTTACCTTATAATAACCAAATTTGACTTTTTAACTCTTTTCTTCTATATTATTAATATTTTTAAGGTGGCTAGGGTTTCCCTAGTTGTTGTTGCTATGCCTCTGTCCAAAGAAGAAAAGAGAAACTACCAAGGAGCACATATCTCCTTAGCTCAATCCCGTGGAAATATTTTGATGTAGTTTTGTTGTTGTCGGACTTTTAGATCTGGTGGTTCATCATTAAGAACTTGCCTCTCACTTAGATCACTGATGACAGGATTCTTGGCAGCCCTTCGCCGCTTCCTCGTTCACCTTCAATTGATGGAGGTAGTTTTGCATGAGGTTCGAGTGGTGGTGGTGCATGGGGTTTTCTCCCTTTCATCTTCAACTCTTCGGTATGGCTCGGAGTATGATGTTTTAACTTGTCGTGCATGGAGTCTCATATTTTTTCATGTGGCTATCTCTCGACCATTGGTTCTAGAGAAAGGATTTGGTTGGAGGTTGAGTCTTATGGCTCGTAATGCTCTCTTTATAGTGTTGTGTTTCAAGGATTTCATTCGGAGGAAGATCAATGATGAAAATAACCCACTCCCTGTGGGTAGTGGCTAAAGCAATGACTATGTAACCCAAGTCTTGTAGTAGATTGCAAGAAAAGGTTGGGTCTACTAAATCCCACATCAAAACCCCAAACTCATGGGTGGTTACAAATAGAGGATTTGGGTATGATGAATCCACCTGCTTTAAACCTGAAGCTTCACATACAATTGAAAGTAGGAGCCAAGGTCTACCTAGTCCATTTTATTCATCAACCCAAAACCATATTGTCTGGATGAAATGAGCGGGTCGGTACATTGAGTCTAGGATAATATAACCCAATCCATGCAACGAGTTGCAAGCGAAGGCTAGGTTTGCTAAATCTCATATCAAAACCCTAATCTGATGGTTGGTTGAGAATAGAGGATTTGGGTATGTTGAGTCCACCTGCATTAAACCCAGAGCTTCACATACGATTGTAATTAGGAACCAAGATATACTTATTTTGTTTTCTTCATCAACCCAGAACCCACCTATTTGGTTGAAATGAGTGAGATAGTCTACTGAGTCTAGGCTATCTATTGGAAAATCACTTTGTCCTTACTACTATTGAAATTGCCTATAATATGTCAATTAGAGAGAGACTAATGATTTTGATTACTATATGAATGCGCTTGGTGCCTAAGTAATTGTTGAACCCCATACTTATTCTTCCCTTTTCTATCACTTTGTTATACTTAACTTTTTTCTTTTAAGTTTTTTTCGTGTTATACATTATGAAATTTTACTTTCCGTAGCCTATGTTTTCTACTTTACTTAGCCATTTTTCTCTACCGTAGGTTCGTGGGTTGAAGTATTTTTCCTTATACCTCTGTGATCTTCAAATTGTACCTTTACTTTTGCGATAAACAAACTGCACTATACTTAGAATTTTCTTTCTTCTTTCCACTACGGGTTGGCGGGCCTCCAAATCTCTCTCTTCCATGCTTCATTCGTATATTGAGTCCGACCGATTGTCATACTTAGTTTCTTTTCGATCTTTTCTATTCTCTACAGCAGGTTCGTGGACTCTCAAAGTTTCATTTTAACCTTTCCTCCATGTCTGCCCCCGTCGTGATTTGATGCATTTTTCGAGGCTTATTAAATAATAATATACAGATAATAACTATTTTTACAGATTACGAAAATGTCGTTGTTAATGGCAGAAATCTTGAGAGAATTTCATTTAATTCAAATTTGTTTCTCATTGGGAAAATATTAAATTACTATTGTCTGGCCAAAAGCCTCATTTGTAAGTATTCTCTTGCTATAGAAACAATTCATCAACTTCATGGTAACAACATGACGACATTTCTGCAGAGACACTGTGAATGCATTTGGGCGGGAAGATCAGAATTTCTAGTGGTCAAGATCATATTAGTATTTCTCTACTTTACCGTCGCTTCAAAGAAATGAGAACTTAGTGTGCACATATGGAATTGCTTTCATCGGATGTGTGCTAGAGGTATTTGATTGTAAAGAAATTTTCACCTAGTGTGATGATAAATACATTCCAAGACAGAGAGTTATTGAACTTCAAGGACACTCGCATGTCTCATTATCACCACTTGTATTCAGAAAAATGTTAAAATTGCTTGACCCAACTCTCACTTTCAAGGGAGAAGAAGCCAAAGATTTCCTGAAGAAACGGAATAATGAACTTGACCTTATGCAAGAGTACCTCAAATATTCAGGTCAATTCTTTGAAAAATCCCTATCATGAAATCGCATGGTTATTCACCACAGTTACCGGTCAAGATAATACAACCACCATTTCTCCATTAGCTCTGTATATCATATATTTCACAGTTCATGAAAAAAATATTTTTGATTGGGTAAAGCTCATCTTCAATGAAATTGCTTCCCAACTTGTGATTTTTGAGAAGGATAAGAAATTCTTTATGGCATCATATTTAGTATTTGCAATCACATGTTTCCATGCTTTCAAAGGATTAACGATTAGAAAAGGGTAAATTGTGAAGTGGACCCTATCAGTGTTTGGTATCAAGCCATGTGGAGACAAAAAACTTCTATATTCTTTTATGAGGTGTATAATGAAT
This sequence comes from Picea engelmannii, assembly GCA_009831015.1. NCBI lineage: Eukaryota > Viridiplantae > Streptophyta > Pinopsida > Pinales > Pinaceae > Picea > Picea engelmannii. Next base: position 112,965 of record ML791848.1, read on the forward strand.
TTTTTACAGTTTTCAAAAAGCTTCTCTTCAGAGAGAATACTTCAAGAATATTGTCAGAAGAAACAAATTTATTAGATAAAAAGGGTACTTTAGAAAAGATGGAAGATCATAATGTTATCATAGTTTTTTTTTTTCTAAAGAAAACCCTGTATTGCTGCCATATTGTATTTCATACAAGTTATTCATCACTAAAGTCACTAGAAAGTATGGATTTTGGTTGCATTTTTTCCATGAAAAAAGGAAAAAGCAGTTAATCTCGTTGCCTTGGATAGTTGGTAAAATTATATTGAGAAGTATGAACAATATAGATGAATTTTCGACCCATTTTAGTCATTTGGATTTAAAGTATGTAGAAAAATAAGAGGGTTTGACCCGAATAATGTCTTCATGGAACATATGAAGTCGATAGGTTTCAGCGGTGCATTAAATCAAACAACTTTATGTGAAGAAGAAGAAGTCAATAATCTAGACATTCCTCTGTAGGATGATGGTTACATCGAAACTTTTTTTAGTAGTATAGACCAACATAGGCAAAGAGGAAAAGGACCAAACAATAAAAGCACTCAATCTTTGGTAATGTCACAAAAGAATACTTCGCTCAGGAATAATGTTCAAGCAACCTCTCAATAAATAAAAGTTATAAGTGGTAGTGCAAGCGGAGGTGGAGATAAAAATCCTCATTGAAAAATTGAAAATTCTCATAAGTTGCCAATAAGGAAAAAGAGAAAAGTCACTTTGTGAGAAGAAGAACAAAGAGTCTCAAAAAATGATGTTCATAATTTATCTCTTGAAGATATGGACTTGGAATTCGATATTAAAAATATACAATTTCCCGAAGTCGACCAGAGAGTACAAGAAATTCAACAAGTCGCATTGGAAATTGTTGCGCATGAAGAGCACATTTCAAAAGATGAGCCATTTACCATTTAGAATGCAATTTTTGACAAAAATTCCAAAAAATTGATATTTGAAGGATTAGACCAAAAGATAAGAAAGGAAAATATTGGTCCGAGTATGACCTTACAAAAATGACTACATCACAAATTTCTAAAATTCATAAAGTGAATGGTGACACTTTGGATGTCTCAATTGATGATTTGGAGGCAGAGAATGCCAAGTTAAAAGAAAAGGTCAAAGAATTGGAATTCGCCCTAATCACCTCCTATTCTTGCAAGCCCTTTGGCTATTGCAAAACCAGGGACACCAAATATGAAGTTAAAAGGATCATCAAGTTTATTAATTGTTGTTAGAAAGTTTGTAGAAGAAAATATCAAGAAAATAATGTCTCTTATTATGGAAGCTTGGGAGGTGTCAAATAACATTGTTTCTTTCGGGTCACAGCTAAATGCATATAGTGAATTTCTTCAAGAAGATTATAAGAATGAGGAAGAGTTTTACAAGGATGTTGTTATACCATTTTCTATCAAAATTTCCAATATGAAAAAAATTAAAAGAAGAGAAGAGGACTTACCTTCTCCCGCTAGAATGAAGCAATTGAAAGCTTGTTAGGTCAAGAAGCTTAGTAATTTAAAATATATCATGGAAACCTACAATGACATTGTAAATAAAGAGAGAAATTATTCAAAAAGCTCACGGAGATAGATTTAGCAGGAAGCACTAGGGAGGTCCAAGACCCAAAATTAATTATTAATTCCATATTTATGACAAGGGAGCAGTTTGAGGAACACGTGGATATATTAAAGGTCTTTTCAACTGAAAATTTTAATAGCATAATTGAGTACAATGAAAGTGAAATTGAAAATTGATTAGCGGAATATGTTATTAAAAATCAAGATGTCGAGGAATCAATTCATAATATTTCTCATGATTTAAGGGAACCGGAAGGTGAATTATTTGATATCAAAATTAAACATGAGATGAATGTGGCCCCAATGAAAGAATATATCGAAGACTGGTTTAAAAAGACCCTTATCAAAATTATCGAAGAAGATCGAGAAACAACAGTTGGTACTGTTCCAGAAACTGTCAACAAGGAGGATAAAAGGACAACAACGACACCAAAATGAGAGAGATATTCCATCACAATAAGTCTATATTGATTGCATACCTTCCTCCTTATCAGATTTCATCCATTTATATTTATCCTTTCATTAGAAGAATATAAGTTATTAATTGTAAAATGACATGATGTTGGACTCCTGCTAATTAATGTGTTAATACATCGATATGTGTGTCATGGTTCATGGTGATGATGTGTCGGCATTGTGTCGTGATTGATTGTTAATGCATTTATATTGATTTGTTAATATATGTGAATGATGGTTTGTTGATGTTGCTATTAACAATGTTGTGTATTTCATAACGCGAAGGAAAACAAATTTACCTATTGTACGTCGCTTTTGTTGTCGTAACAACAAGGCATTACACATGAACCATGATCCAGTAAATAATGTTTACTTTTGGTATTCCATCCCCTTTCCGAATATGATTTTGAATCTTATACTTTGGAGGTAACAATGATCCAGGTGGATATCAATGGCCACCCACCTATTCCAACTGGCTCAAAAGAGTCTTCTGGAAACTTACTATTTTTAGCAAATTTTTGGTTCCTAAACTTCCGGGGCCATTTTGAGGGCCTAAATGAAGTTTTTTGGGGATAAAGCACCTCAACGATGACCAATGGTTCTAATTGAGCCCCTAAAATGAATCTACTTGAATATACCTTTCCAGCGAGCTATCGTGCACCCCGAAAAGAGATCGTATGCCAAAGTTATGCCCCCGAGAAGTTGATACACCAAACTACCCAAAACAGGGTCCACAAAATCGTTGGCTTTTCATATTTCGGAGTCAGGGTTTTGGATTTTCTTTATGATAAAAATACCTTTGGAGCCTCATTGTAAAATCATCTTCTTGTGAATGAGTGGATCTGTCACATCTCTTCTCAGAGATAAGCTGCCACCATTCTAGCAATTCTTTCACTCTATATTTCTACAGTTTTATACATTTCATTCATTAATAGAAATTGTGTATTATTGTATACCTATGTCTCTTGTTGTATGTCCGATATATCTAAGTTATATTATTATCTCTCTTGCAATATCTCTGTATATTTATGTGTTATATATCCACTCTCATTTTGTGCCAAAAATAATATGGATCAGTGGTATCAGAGAAGGCTGCTTTGGATCATTTTTTCAGTGCATGTCCCTGACGAGGTCTAAATATAGCAAGTTGGGTCTCGAGCTTGTCTGTCTTGAGGACAATCGCTCTCACACGCATAAGAAACCCTCCATGGTGGAAGAAAAGAAAAACAACAGAGCGGGCGATTCTATTAATTCATTGCTTGAGCAATCTCTCACGCGGAAAAGGGACAAAATGATGGAGAATTTTTCCCACATCCTTCAATGCATGTCGATAAAAATAGGTGCATCTCATCGAGCGACCACTTTGGAGGCACCTCGCCTTTCAAGGTACAATTTAATTTTGATATTCATGTATTTGAAGGATAGATAGATGTGGATGCCCTAGAAAAATGGTTAAATCTGCTAGAAGGTTATTTCTCTATTCACAATTTTTCTGACAAGGAAAAGATCACCTTCGCACTCCTTAAGGATATCCCCCATGTCAAACATTGGTGGGAAACTTACTGGGATAAAATTTCCATAGAGAAGTCTGGAATATATGGGGTCGATCCCACTTGGGATTTTGTTTTGGATGCGGTCAAGGAACAATATTACCCTATTGGTAACTATGAAGACCAGTACATGAGATGGACCACACTGTGGCAAGAGAGGGGACAAACAATGATGAAGTTCAGAAATGATTTCCATACCTTGCGTACCAATCTAGGTATCAAAGACTCCAAGAGAAATATGGTTCTGAAATACTGTGAGGCTCTGCATAGGTACATCCAATAAGAAATGGATTTTCTAGATATCTCATCACGGGGAGCTACCTATCGATATGCTGTCGAAATCGAGCATAAATTTAGGCAACGGAAGAAACAGGAGTTCGGGTCTATAAATCCACAACAACCAAAGCATGATAAAGATGGTCCTAAAAAATAGCCTACTGATAACTAGCCTAAGCCACAGGAAAATAAGGGTAAATGAAAGACGAAGAATGGCAATGGTAAATGGTGCGACTTCCACAAAATCCCCTGGCACAACACCGATGAATGTCACTCAAAACATTCATTGGTGGTTGAGATCAAAGAAAAACAGTCAAAACCAGAATCAGAAACTAATTCAGAAAATAATGGACGGAGACAGATTATCGACATAGATCCCACTGCTACAGTCATGACCATAACCATTCAACCAAAAGAACCAGTAGATCCTGAAGAGGGGGGTTGCCTCTTCCATTAACAGATGTGGGTGAAGGGGACCCCATTGCATTTCATTGTTGATAGCAGAAGCCAGAAGAACCTCATCTTAGCATAGGTCATCAAATAGTTGGGGTTGTCGACAACACCACACCCACGACCATCCAACATTGGGTGGCTTCGCCAGGGATGCGATCTCTATGTCAGCCAACAGTTTTGATTGTAATACAACATCCAACACTTCAAGGATGAGGTATTATGTGATGTTTCCCCGCTAGATGTCTGTGATGTTCTCTTGGTCCAACAATATATGTGGAAGCGTCATGCTATCTACAAGCCTCGACCCCATAATGTCATTATTACTCTAGGGGGTCATCTCTACAGGATACCAGAGATAGTTCCAACTACTGTCCCACATGAATAGTGTCCCAAGATAGTATCTCATACTACAAAATTCAGCTTCTTCATAGTCTGTTCAAAAGGTGAATAGAAGAACATTACAACCACTCCAGCCTTAGTCCAAGCACCTTATGTCCAACAGAAGCAAGTAGACAATATTGAAGCAAAGAGCAAGGATTATGTATGCACACAGTCATCTCATGTAGCTAGACTAGTTAAAAAGGTCCAACCTTTCTAGCCACAGGCTTGTGACGGCCTTCAACAAGCTAAGCAACATAACTTCTCCAACAAGGCAAGTAGCTCATCAAGATGCAGATTCAGCAAGCGATTTTCCCTCTCCCCCAGGCAATCAATGCAATGGATACCATTTCTTCCTAAGGAGGGAGGATTGATTCAGGTGGATATCAGTGGCCACCCACCTATTCTAACTAGCTCAAAACAAACTTCTAGCAACTTACTACTTTTAGCAGTTTTTCGGTTCCTAAAATTTCGCGGCCATTTTGAGGGCCTAAATGAATTTTTTTTGGGATCGAGCACCTCAAATATTCCACTTAACCAAGTGAATGACATCCCTTTCTCTTTTCCATGTCCACTAAAAATTGAAACAAATTTTCCTAATTTTTTCCAACATTCCTTTCAGAATGTAGGCTAAATACCACCAATACATCTAGGTATCCTCACAAATGGTGTGTGTGATGAGAATAGTGGACTATTAGAAAAAAAAAATAACTATAACAAAAAACATGATGAAAGAACAAGCAAATCAACATCACAATGAAAGAAAATTTGAGGTGGGGAATTTCTTAGTTATGAGGTTGCAACCATAAAAATATATCTCCCTCAAGAAACAAAAGGACAATAAATTAGAACACAAGTACTACTATCACTATAAAATGTTAAATAGATGATTGGTAATATGGATCACTGATTGGAGTTTCTTCCTTATTCATGTTTCCATTTGGTCTTTCATGTTTTATGATTAGTGTCAAGATCCTAGTTAAAAGTGTTCTTCCAAAACTCTATGAAGAGGGGAAAATCACACTAGAACCCAAAGAGAACTATTTTTCTAGAACTTGATGAAGATGGAAAAATCATACTAGAACCTTAAACATACATTGAAACACTAATGAAGAAACTGAGGACTAGATGAATTAATTAGTACCTCATCAAGTGGAAGAACCTTTTTATGGAATATCTATCTTGATAAGAAGAGTTATTCATGCATAAGCATATAGAGCTGTTGGAATTGGGAGCACCCCTTGTTTGAAGGGAAATGGCATGTTAAGCTCCTAACCCCAATTAATTATCATTATATTGATTATATTTTTGGTAGGTTTACTATTTTTAGATTCCTTCTAACCTTGTTTATCTCCCAAATATATAAGTAAAAGAGATTCATTTAAATAGATATCTTGTTTTGTGCACTAGGATGTATTGTAATAGGAGGTTTCCCCATACAATAGGCTTCATATTCAATCATTCATTCACCTCATTTAAGTATCGCATTACTAAATTGGGTGTTTCTTATTCTTATTTTCGTATTTGTTTCATAACATCAAAGACTCAAATTCATGAAATTAGATAAAAGGCATGGGCCTCAAGAGGTGGATTGATTTTGGGACTTGTGCAACATGTTGAATAATGGATCTCAAGCGTTGATATTAAAAGGGTCTAATTAGATTCTAGGTTTACAATGGTGTGTGGATCTTATGACATTTTTTCAAGAAGAGATAGAAATCTTTTATTGATAAATGAGTCATGATTCTTAGAATAATGAACACAAATATTGATTACAAAATTGAGGGATACTAGACCATAGGTGTCATCCTCTTATTCCCAAGATACTATGCATGTGCATAAAATTCAATGAAGCTATGCCCAATACATATGTTGTAGATCTGATCATTCATCTAATTTACTAGCTAGAATTAAAAAGGCAATGATCATCAACCTGAAATCCAATGCTCTAGGTTATCATATCCCTCCAAAAATTGTATCCATATTGGAAGTTGCAACTATGAAATTGTTAAGAGTATTCCACTACTAGACAATAGATTTTAGTTCCATTAATTTATATTTCAAAGCCCATTCTAGAATTTTGGAGGCTACAGGGAATTCAATAAGTAACAAAGACAACTCCACACACATGGTATTTGAGCTTCTTTGCCCTCATGCTTTTCCAAATGGCCACCTAAGGGTTGGCATTTGGATCATCATCTTGATTTTTGAGAGTATAGGTTGATTCAATGGTATCTCACACATCCAACCCACTTAGATTTGTCCCATCTAATAAATCATAGTAGGAGAATATGTCGTTGAGTTGAGTGAAGTATGACTTGAGAATGGATAGGCAACAAAAAGAGAGAACTTTGTGTATCTTCCAAATTGACATGTATATTCTATGGAGGCTAACAATGTCACCTAGTGATAAATGAGCAAAGGAAAAATCTATGTTGATTTGTTGGGAACTGACGTGGAACCAATCTGAGTCCATCATTCTCATCACACACACAATTCGAGAGGATACCTATGTATTGGTGGTCTTTATCCTGCACTATGAAAGGAATGTTGGAAAAAAAATAGGAAAAAATGTTTCAACTTTTAGTGGACATGGAAAAGAGAAAGGGAAGGAATTCGCTTGGTGAAGTGGAGTAAGCTCATAAAACCAAAGGATGCAAGAAGATGGGGCTTAAAGAATATCCATTTGTTTGTACTTCATAACATAAATTCTTTGGAGAACGATGAGAACTACAGGTTTATGGGAAAATGTGATGATATTAAAGTACATATCTCCCGAGTCAATGGAGGACTAGATTAGAAGAGATGTGAAGAAATATAGAGGGGGTTTAGACATTTGGAAGGCATTAGTAAAGGCTTAGTATTTTCTAGGAAGATGGTTGGTTTGGATAGTAGGGAAAGTAGACAGAGTGAGAATTGGGGAGGACCCATGGATGGGATGTATAGGTAATTATAGGCTATTGGGGCCATTAAAATATGCACTCTCAAATATTGATATTTATAGCATATTAGATACAATAGATCCATGGCCTAGTTTTATATGGAACCAAGGATGTAAATCAACAACTCAACTTAAGATCCAAGGAGGAGAGGTAGAATAATGGCAACAATTTATTTCTAGCATCTAACATAATGCTATGAGACTTAGTGAAAAATAAGATGAAATCATTTGGTCAAAAATAAATCCTTTGGAAGATACACAACATAGATAGGTTACAAGATTAGAATAAAAATAACATCTAGTTGGGGAGAAAGTTGATCTAGAGGTGACATTGTCTTCCATTCCAACCACTTGTTTTCTGATGTGTTATCCCAAAGAGAAAGGTCCAATAACATTTTCATATTTTGGGAAATTTTCCATACTCTTAGTTATGAAATTTACAAATTGTGCGCGAGTGAGGGTTTCCCCATAATATTATCCTCATAGATTTTGATCATCTTATGATTACCAGACACCAAAGTTAAATGTGTATGGAGAATCGATGTTGTTGATATGCATAGCTTCCATATGGGAAATCCTCTATCCTCATTCAGAGGATGGTCTAGACACCTTTTCATGTTGGTGCGGAATTACTTTTTGATTAAAGTCTCTTTCCACTATTCATGTTTTCCAAATATAAGTTGTCAAAGAACCTTAACTCCCATTTCCAAATTCATTAGGACTGGATTTTTTATTTCTAGACCACCATTATCTTTTGTGGCTTTGACTATGTTCCAATTGATGAGGTGAATTTTTTTTGTGTTGGTTTTACCACCTTGCTACAAGAACTTATGTATTTATTTTCAAACTTACTAAATGACACTTGTTGGTGCCAACAAGGGCGAACATTGAAAAATAGGAAGGGAAGATAATATGGACTTAATTAGCATTACTTTTCCTATCAGATTTAACCAATGCAAACCCAACTATTGCAATCTATTCTTGATTTGATTGACTACACTTTGCCAAATCTCTAAAGTTAGATTGCGTAGAGTGATTGGCATGCCCAAATATTTAAAGGATCACCAATGATACGCATGGGAAGTCTAAAATTCATGATATGTTTTGAAGAAGAAGTCCACTTATATTCCATCCACAAATATGGATTTTCTCATTGTTTACTTTTCCTCCATGGGAATTTACAAATCGATCTAGGACAATCTTAAATCTTGTAACAATCATGTGGATGAAGCTCCCCCCAAGACGAGAGTATCATAAGAAAATTGGGAGTGATTGATTTCCTTGACACCTCTTGTTATACTAATCCCATGCAGGTTTCCCAAAACTCTTTCTCGCGCTAATATTTTGCTCAGAGAATCTGCCATAATTATATCAAGTAGGGGAGAGAGGGGACATTCTTGCCTTAGTCCTCTTTTGGACTTGAATAAATTTGTTGGCTTGCCATTCACAAGGGGTGCTATCCAAGGGGATCCAATGTAATGTTTCACCCAAAGAATGAAATATTTTTCAAAACCAAATTTACAAAGAACATCAAATAAAAAGTAATATCTTACCTAGTGAAATGCATTTGCCATATCCATTTTGATAGGAATTCATTTTTATTTGTTTTTTTTTATTGAAGTATATCGTATCTTGAACCAATATTATATTATCGATGATATATCTTTTCTACATAAAGCCACCTTGATTGACATAGATAATTTTATGGAGAATATTTTTTAGCTTGTTTTCCATTTTCTTTGTTAGGATCTTGTAAGATGATTTACATAAAGAAATGTCCTGGAATATTGAAAATGAAGATGGATTGACCTCTTTCAGGATTAAGGATAAAAAAGAGAAGATGGTACTTTTTCCAAGCTTAATCTTCTTTTGTAAGTAGTTGAGCATCCTTTTTAGGTCAAATTTGATCAAAGACTAGCAAGCACAAAAAAAGTGAATTGTAAATCCATCTAGATTTGGGGCTTTATATGGATCAAGACCCCATATCTCTTTCACATTCTCCTCCTTTCCTATCTCTTTAGTTAGTTATATATTTTCTTCATCGGACACCAACAATGGTATACTTTCTAGAATTGTAGAATAATCACATAATGATCATCCTCCTCCTTTGTATATAAGGCTTCAAAATGAGCTCAAGCCACTTCTTTGATGACAACAAAATTAATTAAATGTCTTCCATCTCCAAGGTATATCTCATTCATAGTATTCTTCTAAAGAATAGATTTTGATTGCTTGTGGAAGAATGTGGTTATTTGATCACCTAATTTTAACCATGGAATCTATGATTTTAAATTCCAAATCTCTTCCTCTTTCCTATTATCTATATGAATTTTCCCACTCAAATATCTTTCTTCCATCAGATCATTCTTAGTTACTTTCCCATCTTCCATTTAAATTGTATATTACTAACTTTGGATTGTAGATCTGATTTCTTTTTAGTTGGAGAAATGTAGGAGTTGTTAGTCTACTCTTTTAAAGCTACCTTTGTTTCCCTTAATTTTGCTTCTCGTAAATAGTAAGGGGATCACTTGATTGGTCTACACCAAGTCTCAAAAATATTCTCCACAACTTTTGGATTTTGTAGTCAAAGAGAATTGAACCTATAGGGGATGGGACATAAATTTTTCCACTGATGGAAGGTAATTTGATAGGCCTATGTTCTAAAACATTGGAAGGGATGATATTTGAAGAAATGAGTTGATTTTGCAAAAGATTATTGTTGTTGATAAGGACACAATCCAATCTAACAACTATATGTATTGTACCTATTCTCTTGTTTGTCCAAGTATGCTTCCATATTTTTATTTTTATGTCCACTAGTTCCCAATCAACTATAAGATCATCCATGCTCTCCCTGAATGGATCTTTTATGATACTACCTCCCATCTTTCCTTTGTTTGAGAGGACTACATTAAAATCCCCACCTACAATACTATTCTTTATATATTCTAAACCTCTCAAGGCCAACGATGAACTCCAACATTGAGTCTTTTCCCTATAATGAACATGCATGTAGACATTGAAAATATGAAAATTCATACCTAAAGTTCAATACATGAGACTAGAAATAACCCAATGTTGTGTGCTTTTAGTGTGTATCAACTTAAAAAATGTATTGTCTCATAGTGTGCATATTCCACCTGATGCTCTTCTAGCTCTTATTGCTACTCCTATGCCAATTTTCCAATATTTCCTACATGTATTTAACATTTCCACTTCATCTAATTTAGTCTCTTGGATGAGGACTATGGTTGGCTTCTCAAATCTAATAATATCCCTCAATGCTTCTTCCTTGTGTCCATGACCCATGCCCTTGTAATTCCAGGATCCAATAATTATTATTTAATTAATGAGATTTTGATGTTGCCACCCTATGAATCTTCCAATGGCACTAGAGTCCCTTGATTTTTTCTTTCTTGAAGCTTCATACCAGCGCCTAAGGAACTTTCAATAGTTATCTAGATCCCCAATTTTGTTTCTTTATTAGTTGTCTCCTCATGCTTGTCCTTTAATGATTTACACCTAGTTTATTTTGGGAGACATTCCTCCTTTGGCTCGTCCTCATCATGCTACTGTTGGGCCTTCTTCCTTTTCATCACTCCACCTGAATGAGGGTAAAATGTATTCGAGATTAATTCCATTTCTTTCTACTCTTACGGAGAATGACCTTATGGAGTGAGAAGGGATTCAACTTGAGATTCAAAGTATATTGGATGCACAAAATATTGTTTGGGGTAATGATAGGTCCACACACTTTTCTCTTTGGGAAGGGGGTCCAAAAGAGACATGGGTTCCTTCGAGGGGGGAATAGAAGGACCAATTTTTGGTTGAGAGAGCACTTCATACATATTTGTTGTAGGGGATGATTTTATTTTTTGAGTGTTAACTCTTGAAGTTGCATAATGTTTGTTTAGTTTTTGCATCATTATCTTCCATTGATCTTCTTTCTCTGTTGTAGCTTGATTTACAATGTTTTTTTCACAATATTTAGGAAAATTCCCATCTTCATGACAAGTTTTGCACTTGAAGGTTAATGGCTCATGGTCCAACTTCTAGATGTGTTTCTAGTTTCCCAAATTTAGGGTTGAAATATGGAGTCTAGTGATTGAGGTACATACCCCTTATACCCATAAAGTAAGGACCACTCAAGAATATGAGGTCCCTTTCCTCTTTGTTTTCAAATAGAAAAGCATAAAACCATTTTCCACAAAAATACCAAGAGAGTTTTCATCTTATCATTACTACCCAGTTCTTTGGATCTAGATGGCCATTGATCTTGAAGAGGGCTAGAGACTAGTGAATTTCTCTATAAGACTTGTTTCTTCCAAAGCTAAAGCCATATGACGGGAGGAAGTAGAAGGAAGCAGTACTTTGGTCATTTGGTTGACTTTCTTCACAAATCTGGAAGGCTTCGATTTGGTTACATATTTTCTCAAAGAAGCGATTGTCGATTGCAATGTGTCTCCTTTGGCATCAAGAAGGGGGGGGGATGACCCCCTCCTAGATATGTATCCATGGCCAAAGCCAAAGGGAAGATGAATGTGGCTTGAAAGGAACAAAGCAACTAGGGTTTGAGAGTATGTTAATATTATTAAAAATTAATCATCCATGTCTTCTAGAAGTGAGGAAATTTTCACCATTAAATAAGGTTCAATTCTTGCAATGATTTTTGTTGAAGCCATGAGGTCACCTTGAAGTCATGATTGAATATGTGATTGCACCACTAGAGATATATCATGTAAATAATATTTATTTTTTTAAATCTCATTGTGATATAATAGTGGACATTAGCTATTGCGTGATGGCGTTTATTGGAATAATTTTTTTCAAAAAGTGAGAATACAATAAGTGGTTTCAATGACGTCCTTGATATCGTTCCAACAAAGCCTACTATTCCTTTATAGGTCTACATATTATTAAGTATTTCATCGACCCCACTCACATCTCTCATTTCATAGTTTCCTCGCTATTTTTTGTCTTTTGCTTTTGTCTTTTTCTTTTCCACATCACTTTTGTCTTTGTCTTTGTCTCGGGTCCTTTAAAGGCATGATTTCCACTACTATGACTTCCGGACAGAGTTACTAGTTTATGCCTGAGCAGTCGGCTAGTAGCCCGTCTAATATTCTTTAGGGAAGACACAAGACTAAACTTTTGTAAGCTACTTGCAGTACAGCTTGTCAGAGGCTTCCTCCATCGAAGAATGAAGCTTGGCGATTTCTTTGTCTCATGCGGTGCTCCCTTCTGCTATCTGGCCTTCTGATTCTTGCTACTCTCAGCAGAACCAATTCATCACGTAAAGAGATTTCAACCCCCTTGTGAACCCCACCACTTGGACTCCACCAAGCTATTGCGGCCTTATATGAACCCCACAGCTGGCCTTCAATGCCTCTCTGCACCTACCACTGCCCTTAGCGGTATCCTTGCCTAGCGGGACTTATTACCAGTGCTTGGCAGACACCTTATCTCCCCTGTGAGTGAACCTTATCTCCGGATGAGTGAACTTCGACAGATCATACAAGGAACATTGATTGCAATAACAAGCAAATAGAATCGAGAATCACAGCATGCGCATAATACAGAGACAATAATCAATATTAAGAGACACACATATGCGGAAGTATTTCTTATATTAATCACAGAGCAAAATATGCCAGGGTATTACAATAGAGCAGGATGCTTGTATTCGCTCACAACACACTTACTTACAGACTCAATGAGAATGACACAAAGCTTTAGACAGGAGGGAAGCTTAGAAGACTCGGACTAACACTCAAACTCTCTATGAAAGTTCCTCCTCGAGAAAGAACTCCTACTCTCCTTATATACAAATTTTGGAGAGATGAATCATTTCACAGAAAAGACTTGATATGACTCTCGTCCCTACATGTCAACCACTAAATCTTGCTTTATGGATTCGGCAGTAGAGATCGTGCAAGATCCTCTGACCAAATCAAAGATTTTGTTTCATATCAACCGAAAGTAAATCAAACAATAGATCTGACGGGGTAGTCTTTCAAGATTCCCCGATCAGAGAACAAACAAAACATGACATAAAGGAGAGAATCTTTGAAATGCAGGTCAAACCGTGCCAAAAGTCGGAGAAGTTCTCTGAGTTTCAAAGATACCTCATTATTATGTAAGGACAAATAATTACAAAGTGGATGTTGATTATGGTAACCCACTAAACCCGAATGGCACCACTGTCGGCCATTTAGACATGAATGCACATGGATACACTGTGGAGGTTGGTTACGTCAACCCACGGAAATCGACTGCCACTATCTGTCAGGCAATAGGACTTTCATCATTATTCCATAGGATGATCATGAAAATGACAAAAACATTCTGGGTCCCAGTGCTGAGTATATATCTCTCTGTACAATTCTGGATCTTCGTCACTATCTTCGTCTTGTTGCAGGACATATCTTGTTCTGATCACCCAAGGATGTCGTTCTCTGATAAATAACATTTTAAAATCATCTTCTGAGAATTGTTCAAGTCTATGAAAATTTTTTGGATGTCTTCTATTTGGGAATAAAAACATTATTGCAGTATCAATCACATCGGGATGAACTCCACTTGGATTTAAACCAAATTTCTTCCACCAGTCCAATAGACAATCTGGTTCTAGAAATGTGACAAAAGGCACAGAGAATTTAATCATACAATAGTAATATCTGTACCGATCTATCCACAGACAAATATTATACCACATAGATTTATATTGGAAATAGTTAATTTCAAACAATCTTGCATGTGGATCCTGATTTGGCCATGACTGCAAAGTTCTCATTTTTTTGATCTGGAAGAAACTCTAGGCTGGAGTTTGTTGTCATGTTTGAGTTTGCTAGAAAAACCAGTTTCTATTTGTAGATCTTATTCTAGTAAGATCTCCCATTTCTGCTAGCTTCTGTCTTGCTGCAATAGTAGATGCCTGATGCATCTGTCCAATTATGTGTTGAGGTGGTATGACATGAATGCTAGTGTTTCTAGAAAAGCCTGGTAGTCCAAACTCTATTCCTTCTGAAGATCTCAACTGCCATTGAGGAACCCAATGTTCTCTATAGGTTTCCCAATCTGTATTATCATCCAAATACTCAGTATATGGAGCATTTATGTAATCATCCCAAGTGTTAATAATTACCATACTTTTGGAGCAATAAGCAATTTGAGCATGAGATTGAGATATGAAAGGAAATTCTATTCTCTTGGGAGGATGTCCATTTATGCTTGGCAGAGTAATAAAATATCCTGGTTCACCTGTAAAACTTTTATAAGAACCATGAGGTTCTACAGTAGATAAAAATGGTGTTCCAAGGATACACTCTACTGGTAGTTATGTTATTAAGTATTCCATTCCTAAGGCATTCATCAAATAACAAGATGCCTTTAGGAATCTCAAAGTTCATATCTGTATTTACATTTCCCAGTCCTATAGCAGAATAATTACTGGGAAGCCAATATTTTGCAGGGATCAAGTCTTTATGCACTAAATTCATATCTGAACTAGTATCTAATAGTGCATTCAGATTAAAGATTTCACCATTTATTTCTAACTTGATTTTCACCTGGTATTTTTTAAATTTGATGGGCATGATTTTCATGGTTGTTAGCCCTTGGAGATGAGCTGATGTTTGCCCTTGTACAGTTGATTTAGGACTCTCAAAAGGGGCATCCTCTAATGTAGGAGGTATTGAGTCCAATTTTTCTCTGATTTCTCTGATTTCTTGTCTAGCCCAAGAATCAATTTTGAAGCTATATTCAGCTTCTTCTTCCACTCTTCTGATTTTTTCTTTTAACCCAGAAATTTCTCTTTTTAAGAGAAGTACTTCCTTGGCTAGATCTGTTACAGAGGTATTTTGCAATTTTGCCTCTCTGTTATATTTGATCAAAGTCTTAGTATTCCTATCATAAGAGGCATCAATGAACAAAGGTTCTCTTTTGAAAGATTCAGTGGCTTTGCCCCTTTGTTCAGTTTTGACTGTTTTCACAAAAGTTTCAAGAAGTGAATTTTTCATTTCTCCTTCAGGAAAGGCTTTGATCTGAGCCAGCATTTGAGCTTCTTGATCTCCTGTGTTATGAAACATACAGACTTTTATTTTTCTTTTAATCTATGGTTCTGATTTTGATTCAGAACTGTCTGTATCACTTTGGCAAGAATAGAAATTTGGATTTCTGCAATTTTAGTCTTGGTTGATCAATATTTCTTCTTTTGAGCTATAATTGAACTCAGAAGTACTCTCAGAGTTAGAGCAACATCCTTCATGGAGAAGATGTACTTCTTCTCGTTTGGGAAAAGGATGAAATGGGCACTGGTTAGTTTCGTGATCATTGGCTCCACATTTGTTACAATGCATTCTTAGAGCCAGTTGTTTCTTTTCCTGCACTTCTTTAGCCTTTTGTTCAGAAAACTTTCCTTTAGATTTTATGGAGGCTATGTTGTCTAGAAAGTTATGTGCAATATGTCCAGACTTCCCACATATTCAGCATTGTATTTGTTGTTTAGCCTGATAGGAGTGAGTTTTCAGCTTAATATCTTTAGGCTCATAATAGTGGGTTCTTGGTCTGTACCTATATTTGGATTTTCTCCTTTTTTCTTCCTCGAATTCCTTTTTCTTTTTCCTTTTCTTTCTTACTGGATTTGTGATATATAAGCCATATTTTTCACAGATGGATTTCTGGTCAGGAAGATAGGATCTCTTAGATACAGAATTTTGGACTTTCATATTTACACATAGTCCAATCAAAGATTTAGTAATTAAAGAATAGATTTCCCCCCATGTATACATTTCATAAGGAAGTTTGAATACTTCCTGCATTTTCAAATACTCCACAAATTTACTTCGAATGGCTTCCAAGTATACTTGTTTCCATAGAAGATTTTGACTATCCTGGACTTCAAATATTCTTTGAGTCCAATCTTTATAGAACTCTTCATATTCAAACATTTTCCTGCATTTCATGTTCATGAGAATCAACTCATGTTTGTCAGCCAATTCAAATTTCATTCCACACCAGTGCTCAAGGATTGCAGTGGTTAGAGCACCAATCATATTATTATGGGGAGTACCATCAGTATGATATACTATGTCCCCTTGTTCATCTCTGAGAACCTCAGCTTCCATTTTTGCAATCATGACAGGAGAGGAAATAACTTTCCACCATTTGCTAAGAGTGCCTGTGAAACATTGGATAATAGATTTGCATGCCTCTATTTCCATTTTTCCTTTCATGCACATGATTTTGTAGGAGACATACATTCTGTCTATCATTTGTTTGATTTGAGCAACAGACAAACTATCAATGTTCCACTCTTGGAACCAATCTTCAGCAAATGTTTGGGATTCAGGAAATCTCCCTTTACCTATTAGGTCTAGGGCCGAAGGTCTGCTAGTATGATGTGGAAGATTTTCATATGCAGGGTTTTGGATAGTGACCAGAGAAAGGTGTTCTTTTTTGGATGATTCTAGTTTATCTTCTTCTGGAGGAAAATGGTGAGGGAATATTTTTTGGATTACTGTCTCAGATGGATTATATACAGGAGACAGTATTTAAATAGAAGGATTTGGAAGGATGAACGGATAAGGGATAGGCTTGTCAGGGTTACTGTCCTTCTGTCTAATTTCAGTCAATGTCTTTCCCATCTTAGAGAAAGCTTGTCCCAATCCTTCCATAAGTTCTTCATGATTTCTCAGGGACTCTCTAGATTTACAGGATATTTCACATAAAGCAGAGTCCATTTTATCCTTTACATCTATGACCTTTTCTTGATTCTAGTTTACAGAATGGACAATAGTATTTGTGGAAACTTGCAAATCTGTGATATGTCTTTTTCTGGCATAATCATTGGTCACAAAAGTATGGGTAGCCATGCCTCTTAAGGTAGTATTAGTCCAGTTAATCTATTTTGATACAAACTGAACTCTTTTGTCAATACCAGAAAGCTGAATAGCTTCCTCAGAAAGCAGAGCAAGGGAACTGCTTTAACTTGTCGATTATTGTCTTCAAGGATAATACCCTTGAAAGGAGGAAAAGTGGAATTTGATTCTACAGTTTGACCCTCAATACTTTTCCATTTATGTTTGGGAGGAATTTATGAACTTTCTCCCATCATTTGAACTACAGCCTTTTGATTTAACTTCTTCCATTCAAAGAAAGAAATCCATAAATTGTTGTCAGATATATATATTTTTCCAATCTTGGGATAGTTTGAGTTTTTCACTATCTGACACGGCTGAGTTGGAATCATTTGTTTCAGGATTTGTGAACAAATCCCAGTTTAACATTTTCTTGATCCATTTTTCTTCAATAGATCCCTTCTGGCATCCTTTCATTACAAAATGAAACTTGTGGATTTCATCCACAGAGGGTCTTTGCATATCTGATGGTAATGGGTTAGAGAATCTACAGTTTGGGATAACTTGGTCACATTGTTCAATATATCCCAACCCATATTTTGGAGTACCAGGGGGGTCTCATGCCTTTATAAATATCTTGCAGTCTAGGATCAAGTGTTTCAATAGTAGGCATGTAATGGATCATAAAACAAAATGCAGGTTCTAAAGTAGATGAAGTACAATCTACAGTATTATTTACAGAACGATAACAGACTGAAGAATCCATTAGAATAGTAGAGATTACTATAACTGCACAGGAAAGCAGGGTGTTTAGTCTTGTGTCTTCCCTAAAGAAGATTAGACAGGCTCCTGGTCGACTGCTCAGGCAGAAACTAGTAACTTTGTCTGGAAGTCGCAGTAGTGGAAATCCTGCCTTTAAAGGACCCAAGACTACTGATACGGATTCAAAAGTGAGTCGCAAGAGTGGAAACCCTGCCTTTAAAGGGCCCGAGACTCTTGGTTGGGGAGAAGTACTCAAACAAGTCAGAAATACAGATGGCAAGAAAAAGGAGGAGATTATTCAGTTTGCTTCTGGTCTGTGGCAAGCAGCAAAAAAGAATTATTCTGCTTTAGACAAAGAAATTAAGGCTGCATTAAATGGAATCCAAAAATTTGAGATCTATTTGATCTATAAAAAGTTTCTTCTCAAGACAGATGTTGCAGCCATGAACAAAGTTTTAAATAAGGATATTAAGTCCCCTCGAGATAGTAAATTTGCTAGATGGCAGGATTTATTTAGCAATTTTGACTTTTCCATAGAACATATTAAAGGGACTGATAATTCTATTCATGATTTTTTGAGTAGATAACATTTACAAAATCTCTACCTAATCATCTCTGTACATTTCAGAAATGGCACAGAAATTTTGGTTAATATACCTGATTCACAGAGATGGGAAACATATGAATCAGAATGGGCACCTCATTGGGAACTAAGGAGCACAAAATTTTTATCTCAAACTACACAAATTGCTTATTCAAACTTGGTTCCAAAAGTAAGAGGTAGACGGATTCCTAATGTTCTAGCTCCAGTAATTGCAAGAGCTACGGAAAAGGCCATTGAAGCACTAGAAGCATTAAACTATTAATTTCATGATATTGATCTTATCTGGGATATAAGAGACAATATCGGCAATAACCAACAGTATTTTTGCCTAAATAGACCCAGATTATTATTTCACTGGCTAAAGGAACCCGAATATAATTTTTCCAGAAACAAATTATAATTATTTATCTTACAAAGAACTATGGTGGAATTTCGCTTTGCAAGAAAATTTCTTGACCATGGTAAAATTTGGAAATGTAAATACAGCTACTTCTGGAAGACCACCTCTCTGGTTGGAAGACTGGTGGAAAGACTTTGGATTAAATAAAGGAGCAATTGATCCAAGAATTCTAAATTCTATATCTCCTTTACAATTAGTCCAAAATCTGTTTGAATTCGGCCCAAATGAAGGAGAACTTTTATGTCTATTCATATTAAATCATTTTCAATGGAAGATAAAGGTGAAAACTATTGTTCAAATCATGAATGGCCAACCATTCATCGCTCGGAAGACATACACCAAATATTGGGATACTTTAAACTATCCTGAAAGATTTCTAATGCATATTGAAAATGACTAACAAAGATTTTATAAAAAGTCTTATTGCCCGACAATTAGTGGCAGTCGGTTTCCGTGGGTTGACGTGACTAACCTCCACAGTGTAATCACATGTATTCATGTCTAAATGACCAACAGTGGTGTCATTCGGGTTTTAGTGGGTTACCATAACCAACATCCACAATGTAACTATTCATCCTTTTGTAATAATAAGGCATCTTGGAAACTCGGAGCACTTCTCCGACTTTTGGCGTGGTTTGACCCGTATTTCCAAGATTCCTTTCTTTATGTCACATTTTGTCTGTCCTCTGACCGAGGAATCTTGCACGAGTACCTCGTCAGATCTACTGTTTGATTTACTTTCGATTGATATGAAATAAAAGATTTGATTTGGTCGGAGGATCTTGCACGATCTCTACCGTTGAATCCATAAAGCAAGATTTAGTGGTCGACATGTAGGGACAAGAGTCATATCAAGTCTTGTCTGCGAAATGATTCCTCTCTCCAAAATTTGTATATAAGGAGGATAGGAGTTCATTCTCGAGGAGGAACTTTCATAGAGAGTTTGAGTGTTAGTCTGAGTCTTCTAAGATTCCCTCTTGTCTAAAGCTGTGTGTCATTCTCATTGAGTCTGTAAGTAAGTGTGTTGTGAGAAAATACGAGCATCCTGCTCTATTGTAATACCCTGGCATATTTTTTCTCTATGATTAATATAAGAAAGACTTCCGCATATGTGTATCTCTGAATATTGATTATTGTCTCTGTATTATGCGCATGTTGTGATTCTCGATTCTATTTGTCTGTTATTGCAATCAATGTTCCTTGTATGATCTACCGAAGTTCGCTCATCCAGAGATAAGGTTCACTCACAGGGGAGATAAGGTGTCTATCGAGCACTGGTAGTAAGTCCCTCTAGGCAAGGAGGCCGCTAAGGGCAGTGGTAGGTGCAGAGAGGCCCTGAAGGCCAATTGTGGGGGTTCATATAAGGCTCCAACAACTTGGTGGAGTCCAAGTGGTGGGGTTCATAAGGGGGTCGAAAGCTCTTTACGGGATGAATTGGTTCTGCTGAGAGTAGAAAGAAGCAGAAGTCCAGATAGCAGAAGGGAGCAGCGCATGAAACAAAGTAATCGTCAAGCTTCATTCTCCGACGGAGGAAGCCTCTGACAAGTTGTACTGCAAGCAGCTTACAAATGGTATCAGAGCCAAAGAACTTCATTTTGAGCCGGGTATGATATCATAACTTCATTCTGATAAAATCTATTCTGATGCAGGAGCATCGCCATCACATCAAGCGAGCCAGTGTGGAGCGGAAGACAACTGGACAAGCTAGCACAAATTTTGAAAACACTTTGGGATTGTTGCGCAAAACTTAAATGAATCCATTTAAGAGACGACACACTTGTATATTGTATTGGACCTTGAGCGGATAGCTCTCGTCCTTGGGTAGATAGTCGGCATTTAATTTAGTTAATGCTGGTAGATAGGATTTTAAGTCTAGATTTGATAGCTTTAGAGCGCAAGAGGGAAACGGGATATAGACACCCTCATTGTATCATTGTAACATTAGTCTGAGCACATTAGCTAGAGCAGGAGAAGTAAGAGCAAGCAGAGAGTGTGTATGAAGAACACCCATGTACAGGCATTTGAATTAATATAATAAAGCTTGATTCAAATTCATGGTTGGTGTTATTTCTCTGTGTACTGATGTTATGCTCATGGATGTTTGCTTCCTGTCATACATTTGCTTTTATATGTTGTGTATGTCATTTCATGGTTGAATTGAAGTCTGAGAGGGTGAGTGAATGAGTTTCAATTGTTTTCTCTAATTGAGCCAGAGGATTCCTGCAAGGAGTGCAGTCGAATTGTCCACAAGGAGTGCATTGACAGAAGGGTTCACTTAGAGATAGCTTTTGTTCTCATTTCCTCGAAAGTGCAGTTAGGCACAGTGTCGTGCAAGGAATGCGCA
Source organism: Picea engelmannii (assembly GCA_009831015.1). Lineage (NCBI taxonomy): Eukaryota > Viridiplantae > Streptophyta > Pinopsida > Pinales > Pinaceae > Picea > Picea engelmannii. The sequence continues at coordinate 134,575 of ML791848.1, forward strand.
GGCCAAGCGAAGTCTCAGAGTTGCGATTCTGAGCAAAGTATTGAAAGACTGCTGTTGCAGGAGTGCGCAGGGTCAAAAGACTTCAACACTTAGACAAAGTTGAATATTTGCCGCAAGGAGTGCGTGCAATGTTCCTTCTAAGTATTTGAGAATCGCAAGGAAGCTAAGGAGGAGTAGGCCTTCGAACTCATTGAAGGATAAGCGTAGGGGAAGTTGTAATTGGAGGTCTGAAGGAGGCGTCGTAGGTTGGCGAGCGAGTGAACGAGTCTCGTGGAGAGGTACTCCTTCATTTTGCAGTTTTAGCAAAGGAAGAATGGACGGTCGAAATCCTTCGAGGAGATTTCGCGAAGTTCCGTGGGCCGTTGAATATTGTGGACGTGAAAAGAGATTACGGCGCGAACGTCTGAAGGTTCAGAGCTCAGGAGGGGCCGAGTCGTTGATCTAGGCCACAAGGGCCATTAGATCTACATGAGATATCGTGTATCGGGGGTCGTGAGTTGGAGCTGCAAGGGATTGCATCAAGAATTGCGATATCGCAAGACGCGATATCCCGACAACCAAAGGGTAACGTGTGGGACCGCAGGAGTGAGTGGAAGACAGGTGGCAGAGATCGGGAGATCTCGCGAACTCATAAGTTCGCAGGGTGAGAGCCCAAGTATTGGGTACTCCAAGTCACGAAGGCACGAGGTTGCGAGTAGCAAAAGTGCAATAGGATCGTATCGGAGTTTCAACGCATCGGGACTCGGGAGTCGGAGAGCCGAGTGCTTGGTATCGCGAGTAGCGAAGCCGCGATAGAGCCGAAGTCCCAATAGAGGAAAGAGGAAGTCAGCATTGACTGACATCTCGGGTCTCGGGGATTCGAGAGCCCAGCGATCAACCAAGAACTTGTGAAGTCGCGAGTTCTGATCCTCTGAAAGCAAAGAAGGGGGAGATCACGCCGAAGAAAACCTGTGGGGTGCAGATTTCCCGATAGGGAAATAGAAGAACCGTTGAGTTCTTTGGGCCGAGGAAGAAGAGAAGATCCTATGAGTGCGTGTGGACCTTCCGATCTGCGGGTGGTGAAGGGGCCGCGTTGTCGCCAAGTGGTATCAGAGCAAGACTCGAGGAGATGGAGACAACACAAAGACGCACATCTAGTGCAGGGGATCTGAGTGATTCCGAGAGCAAGATTGAGGTTGAACGCGACGAGGAAGTTGCAGTCGAAGATGCATCAACTGAGCGATTGATTAAAGCCATTTCCAGAATGGGTGCGAAGGCAAAGATGGACATTCCAGTCTATGAGGGAAATCTGGATGCAGAAGATCTTCTAGACTGGATTAGAGCTCTTGACACCTACTTCGATTATGAGGATATCAAAGAGGATAAGAAGGTCAGACATGTTGTCACACACTTGAAGGGACATGCAGCATTGTGGTGGGACGAGCTACAAGTTGACAGACGCTGCAAAGGCAAGCAAAAGATCAAGAGTTGGGATCGAATGATTGCAAAGATGAAGGCGAAGTTCATCCCAAGAGACTACCAAATTACTCTGTTCAGGAGGATGCAAAACCTGAGACAGAAACTGATGACAGTGAAAGAATACACCGAGGAATTTTATAGGTTGAATATCAGGGCAGGTCATCGCGAGAGCAATGATGAGAAGGTTGCCAGATATCTGAATGGTCTGAGATACAACATTCAGGATGAATTAAGCATGGTTACCATTCGGACTGTGGAGGATGCTTATCAGATGGCTTTAAAAGCTGAAGAGAAGCTGAGCCGTAAGAAAGGACAGCGAGGGCGAGGCAGGAGTCATCCCATAGGCAAAGCAGTTTCCCAAGAGAAATTCCAGAAGCCCAAGGAGGAATGGAAGAAGCCTCAGGGTAAAGTTGAAAGAGGTGGAACCTCACAGAGAGGACCATATGTTGAACAGAGAGGGTAGCATAATGAACCGAAAGGAGATTATGCTGACGCAAACACTTTTCCTCGTACTAGAGGTAGAGGAAGAGGAAGAGGTGGAGTGATCACATGTTTCACATGTGGGAAAAATGGGCACATGTCATTCAAGTGTCCAGAGAAAAAGAAAGACGTTGGATAATCTCACATCACCGAGGCGCAGAGGCAGGATGTTGAGACAGAAGGTGTAGAAGGTGGAAGGTTGTTGATGATGCGTAAAGTTATATTAACACCTGGGAAGGAAGTGGAGGACTCAGCTCAAAGGACTAGACTTTTCAGAACAACTTGCAAGACCAAGGATTGGGTATGCAAGGTTATTGTGGACAATGGTAGCACGGATAATCTCGTTTCAACCGAGATGGTAGAGAAACTGGAGCTGGAGACAACTGATCACTCGAGTCCATATAAAGTTTCATGGCTACATAAGGGACATCAGGTAAGTGTCACTAAATAGTGTGTAGTTGAATTCAATATAGGGGAGTATAATGATAAAGCACTCTGTGATGTCATTCCCATGGATTTTTGCCACTTATTACTGGGTAGACCATGGCAATATGACAGAAATTTGGTTCATGATGGGAGAATGAACACATATACCCTAGAGAGAAATGGGAGGACGTACAGGTTGCTTCCGATAAAGGATAAGGAGGTGAAACCGGAGGTAAAAAACACAATACTTCTCATGAGTGGGAAGGAGCTTCTTACAGAGGTGAAGAAGAACGAAGATCCACAATTCTTTGTGGTTAGGAAACCAAGGATTGTCCTGACTAGCACAAGAGTGGATGATCTATCGGATGAGATTCAGGAAATGTTGGAAGAGTTCGCTGACATCATAGTGGACGAATTACCTCGTTCGTTTCCACCGATGAGAAGTGTGAGTCATCACGTAGACCTCATACTAGGAGCCAGTTTGCCAAATAAAGCCGTGTATAGGTTGACGCCGCAAGAAAATGAGGAGGTCAAGAGGCAAGTCCAGGAGTTGTTGGACAAAGGATTAGTCAGAGAAAGCTTAAGCCCATGTTTTGTTCCGACAGTACTCAGTCCAAAGAAGGATGGAGGTTGGAGGATGTGTACCGACTCAAGAATGATAAACAAGATAACCATCAGGTATAGATTTCTGTTACCAAGAATGGATGATCTGATGGATTGCCTAAGCGGGGCAAGGTATTTTTCAAAGATTGATTTGAAAAGCGGATATCACCAGATTCACATGAGAGAAGGCGATGAGTGGAAGACAGCCTTCAAGACAAACAAAGGACTGTATGAATGGCTAGTCATGTCGTTTGGCTTGACGAATGCACCAAGTACTTTTATGAGGTTGATGAATGAAGTCCTAAGGGAATTCATCGGAAAATTTGTCGTCGTATATCTGGATGATATACTGATCTTCAGTAAGACGAAGGCTGAACATCTGAAGCATTTGGCCATTGTGATGAAGAAACTACAGCAGGAGAAGTTGTTGATCAACATGAAGAAGTGATCATTTATGAAGACAGAACTCATTTACTTGGTTTTTTTTATTTCGGTGAATGAATTGAAGATGGATCCGAATAAGGTAGAAGTGATCAAGAATTGGCCATCACTGAGAAATAATTTTGAGGTGAGGAGTTTTCATGGTTTGGCTAGTTTCTACCGAAAGTTCATCAGGAATTTCAGTGGAATTAGCGCAGCAATGATGGACACAGTGAAGAAGTGGCATAAGTCTTTTCATTGGATAGCAGAGGCTGAGAAGAGCTTCAATCTGCTGAAGTGGAAGATAACGGAACAACCGGTTTTGGTGTTACCGAATTTCCAGAAGACATTTCAGGTGAAATGTGATGCGAGTGGGTATGCCATAGGAGCGGTCTTAAGTCAGGAAGACAGACCAGTTGCATATTACAACGAGAAGCTGGATGAGGTGAAGCTGAAATACTCCACGTATGATAAAGAATTTTATGCTATCATACAGGCGTTGAAGAAGTGGAGGCATTACTTGATACCAAAGGAATTTGTATTGTACAGTGATAATCATGCATTACAGTTTGTGACTCAACAGAAGAAGTTGAATCAGAAACATGCTAAATGGGTGGAGTATATGCAAAATTTTACATTTGTGATTAAACACATTTCGGGTACTACTAACAAAGTGGTTGATTCTTTGAGCAAGAAGTGTTTGTTGCTGCAAGAATTCTGAGTCAAGACGTTGGGTTTTGAAAATCTCAGGGACATGTATGCAGGAGATGCAGATTTTGTAGAAGCATATGAAGCAGCTGAGAATCCAGTTCTCAGAGATCGAAGCCCTTGGATAGAGTATATGATCCAGGAGGGATTGTTGTTCATAGGAAATCAATTGTGCATTCCAAATTGCTCCATGAGGGAGAACCTGTTGAAGGAGAAACACAGTGGTGAATTGGCAGGACACTTTGGCCATGAAAAAACGTTCGCTAAGCTGAATGAGTCGTATTTTTGGCCAGGGATGCATGCAGATGTCAAGAGGTTCATTGACAGATGCAGAATTTGCGAGCATTCGAAGGGAAGGAAGCAGAAATCGGGTTTTTATCAGTCGTTGCCCATACCAGAGAGACCATGGGAGGCGATAAGCATGGATTTTGTATTGGGTTTGCCGAAGACACAAAGAGGTGTTGATTCCATATTTGTGGTGGTGGATAGGTTTTCAAAGATGGCACATTTTATCCCATGCCAGAAGACCAGCGATGCGACTCATATCGCAAATCTATTTTTCAAGGAGGTCATTCGACTTCATGGGTTGCCGAAAAGCATAGTTTCAAACAGGGATACAAAATTCATAGGGAATTTTTGGAGGACCTTATGGAAGAAGTTAGGAACTAACTTGGAATTTAGTTCTGCTTATCATCTACAAACAGATGGACAAACAAAAGTGTTCAACAGAAGTCTAGGAGACTTGCTGAGAAGCTTGGTGACAGAGCACCATAGCAGCTGGGATAGCATATTACCACAGGCAGAGTTTGCATACAACGATTCAATGAATCGAAGCACAAGGAAAAGTCCATTTCATGTTGTATATGGCATGCAACCGAGAGGAGTATCTGAACTGAGGGATTTAGAACAGACTGCGACTAGCAGTGCTAGTGCAGAAGAATTCGCTGAGGCGATGAAGGAACTTCACAGCAAGGTGAAGCAGCGACTGCAAGATTCAAATCAGGAATATAAGCGCAGAGCAGATCAGCATCGGAGACAACTTCAGTTTGAAGTTGGTGATCTAGTTCTGGAACATTTAAGGAAGGAAAGGTTCCCGAGAGGAACATACAACAAGTTGAAAATGAAGAAAATCGGGCCATGCAGAGTCCTGAAGAAATTCGGAGAAAATGCTTATGAAATTGAGTTGCCGGATGACATCGGGATATCTCCGATAATCAATGTTGTTGATTTATACCCATACAGGGCTGGAGAAGCAGAGACTGGAACTGAGGAGCCAGTAATCTAGTGGATGAAACAACTTCCAGTTGCAGAAAAGCCACAGATGGAGTACATACTGGACAAGAGAGTGGGTAAGAAGACCAGGAGAAAAGAATACTTTGAGTATCTAGTCAAGTGGAAGAATCACCCAGTCGAAGATGCCAGCTGGAAGACTGAAGCAGTGATACAAAAGCATGGACAGACCGTGCAGGAGCTCATGGACAGGAGTCCATGAAATTTTTCAAGCCGAGGAGTATGATGCAGGAGCATCACCAGCACATCAAGCGAGCCAGCGTGGAGCGGAAGACAGCTGGACAAGCCAGCACAAATTTTGAAAACACTTTGGGATTGTTGCACAAAACTTAAATGAAGCCATTTAAGAGACGGTGCACTTGTATATTGTATTGGACCTTGAGCAGATAGCTCTCGTCCTTGGGTAGATAGTCGGCATTTAATGTAGTTAATGTTGGTAGATAGGATTTTAAGTCTAGATTTGATAGCTTTAGAGCGCAAGAGGGAAACGGGATATAGACACCCTCATTGTATCATTGTAACATTAGTCTGGGCACATTAGCTAGAGCAGGAGAAGTAAGAGCAAGCAGAGAGTGTGTATGAAGAACACCCATGTACAGGCATTTGAATTAATATAATAAAGTTTGATTCAAATTCATGGTTGGTGTTATTTCTCTGTGTACTGATGTTATGCTCATGGATGTTTTCTTCCTGTCATACATTTGCTTTTATATGTTGTGTATGTGATTTCATGGTTGAATTGAAGTCTGAGAGGGTGAGTGAATGAGTTTCAATTGTTTTCTCTAATTGAGCCAGAGGATTCCTGCAAGGAGTGCAGTCGAATTGTCCGCAAGGAGTGCGTTGACAGAAGGGTTCACTTAGAGATAGTTTTGTTCTCATTTCCTCGAAAGTGCAGTTAGGCACAATGCCGTGCAAGTAATGCGCAGGCCAAGCGAAGTCTCAGAGTTGCGATTCTGAGCAAAGTATTGAAAGACTGTTGTTGCAGGAGTGCGCAGGGTCAAAAGACTTCAACACTTAGACAAAGTTGAAGATTTGCCGCAAGGAGTGCGTGCAAAGTTCCTTCTAAGTATTTGAGAATCGCAAGGAAGCTCAGGAGGAGTAGGCCTTCGAACTCACTGAAGGATAAGCGCAGGGGAAGTTGCAATTGGAGGTCTGAGGGAGGCGTCGCAGGTTGGCGAGCGAGTGAACGAGTCTCGTGGAGAGGTACTCCTTCATTTTGCAGTTTTAGCAAAGGAAGAACGGACGGTCGAAATCCTTCGAGGAGATTTCGCGAAGTTCTGTGGGTTGTTGAATCTTGCGGAGGTGCAAAGAGATTACGGCACGAACGTCTAAAGGTTCAGAGCTCAGGAGGGGCCGAGCCATTGATCTAGGACACATGGGGCCGTTAGATCTACAAGAGATATCATGTATCGGGGGTCGTGAGTTGGAGCTGTAAGGGATTGCATCAAGAATTGCGATATCGCGAGACGCGATATCTCGACAACCAAAGGGTAGCGTGTGGGACCGCAGGAGTGAGTGGAAGACAGGTGGCAGAGATCGGGAGATCTCACGAACTCGAAAGTTCGCAGGGTGAGACCCTAAGTATTGGGTACTCCAAGTCACGAAGGTGCGAGGTTGCGAGTAGCGAAAGCGCGATAGGATCGTATCGGAGTTTTGGCGCATCGGGACTCAGGAGTCGGAGAGTCGAGTGCTTGGTATCACGAGTAGCGAATCCGCGATAGAGTCGAAGTCCCGATAGAGGAAAGAGGAAGTCAGCGTTGACTGAAATCTCGGGTCTCGGGGATTCGAGAGCCCAACGATCAACCGATAACTTGCGAAGTCGCGAGTTCCGATCCTCCAAAAGCAAAGAAGGGGGGGATCGCGCCGAAGAAAACCTGTGGGGTGTAGACTTCCCGATAGGGAAATAGAAGAACCATTGAGTTCTTCGGGTCGAGGAAGAAGAGAAGATCCTGTGAGTGCACGTGGACCTTCCGACCTGCGAGTGGTGAAGGGGTCGCGTTGCCGCCATATTCGCTCTGTTTTCTGTGTGTTATATATATTATGTGTGTGATCTAAGAATCTAGAGCCGTATCAAGAGTCTCGGTCCCTTTAAAGGCAGGGTTTCCACTCTTGCGACTCACTTTTGAAGCTGTATCAGTAGTCTCGGGTCCTTTAAAGGCAGGATTTCCACTACTGCGACTTCTGGACAGAGTTACTAGTTTCTGCCTAAGTAGTCGGCCAGGAGCTTGTCTAATATTCTTTAGGGAAGACACAAGACTAAACGCCCTGCTTTTCTGTGCATTCATAGTAATATCTACTAATGGATTCTCCTTCAGTCTCTTTCAGAGAAATTAAAAATGCTAAATATCAATGTACTTTTGAAGTAGACTCTGTAAATAGCTTAGAATCTATGTTTGCATACAATAGATCTCAAAGCATCAACCATGCTAGTATAGAAGAAGTAGAGACTCAACCCCAAGAAGCCTGGAAATTACCTCCTATATCTCCTAACCAAGTATATCAAGATTTGAGCATGTTCCATCTCAAGGCTGTAACTAGAGTCATAGTAAAAGAATCTGTAAGCAGAATTCAGCAAAATAGTGATGTCAGTCAAACAATCCCATTAATAAATCCTAAAGAGATCCAGAACGAAGCCAGGAAGCATAAAACAAATTTTCTTCATTTTGGATGTATCAAAGTAGGAATCAGTCCCTTAGTTCATAAAGGAATTGATGCATATGTCTTATGCACAGTAAGAGATATGACCCATAATAAATTCACTGATTCCATAATACGTGGGATTGTTTCCCCTCTTTCTAATGGCCTGTTTATTTTGACTGCTATCCAAACTTCTCTACTTATACCTTTGATGAAAATATTGGAGATATTCTAAAACTCCAAATTAGAACAACTGGATTTGATATGTGCCCAACCAGAACCAACATATCAATCCAGACTAGGGGATGTTTTAGGCACACAAATACCCTTTTTCCAGCAGTCCTACATACCCTAGTAAAACTTCTCAATCCAGTACATTGGTGCTAACAGACCCATTAAACCAATAAATGGAACATCAACTGATAAAATGGGAAAATCTCTCTTTCCCTACTGATTGGGTTATTGACACTCCAAGAGCACCAATCCCAAGAGCTATCACTTCAGCTCAAACAAAAGAAACTACATCTTCTGCAGTCATTTCTTTTCCTCAGAGAAACTTATGTAAAAATAATTCTTTAACCTCTTCTTCATCCACTTCATCCTTTTGCTTACATGCCTCACTCCATTCTCTAGCCAATAAAGTCGGCCATGTTCCTTTCATAGTAAAATGTTTTGATTGTGGAGAACTTATTACTTTATCTACACTCTCTGCATTTAAAGAAGAAGAAAGAGTTCAATTTGAACATGCTAACCACAATCCAAGAACAAATCTACCACCCCCAAACTCTACTGCCAAAGAACAATGCCCCCATCCACAATGTTCAGATTTTCCCTTTCCACATGATTCCCATATTTTAGTCATCCAGACTCAATTCTGTACAGAAATAAATCAGAGACGTCAAGCCTATGTCCCTGAAGATATGAGAAAACCCTCCATTCCAGAAATTCAAAATTTTATTTATTACTGAAAGGATGCAAGAAAGCTACAGTTAAAACTGATTGGATGAAAGAAATGTTGAATTGGGATTTGTTCACTCATCCAAAAGTAGATTCTTTTGCAAGAAATACTTCAAACAAATAAAAGGTGGATTTGGCCTCACAATGGAAAAAGTTTATGGATTCTGAAGAAATCTTCATTTCTTTTTATGAATGGGAACTTCAGAAGAAAATTTTCCCAAAAATCTATCCAAAGATCCTAACTCCACAAAAGGAAAATCCTATATGTTGTCATGTCCAGAATATTTCGATTTCAGATATTGGAAAAGAGATAGGTAGATTAAAGAAATCTATCAAAAATCAAAAGGAGAGTACAGAACAGGAGAAAGAACAAAAGGACCAAATCCTCCAAATTAAGCATCAGAAATTTCATGTCCTCATTGACCTTAAAATACAAGGAAATCCTTTTCGACTGAAGACTCTAATAGATACAGGATCTTACCTAAATCTACTACATAAAGATATAATTCCTATATCCTTATGGAAAAAGCCTCAAGCAATTGTCGTTGGTCTGGGAAATATCCCAAATGAAATCTCCTTTCAGATTCCAGAGGCTATCCTATGTTTCCAAGACTATTATTTAAAGTTGAAATTCCTCCTGGCAGACATTCCTATTGCCTGCATTCTTGGTACTCCCTTTCTTGCATCCGTGTCTCCACATGGATCCACAATGGTAACAAAAGATAAGCTAGAATACTTCATCAGTATTCCTTCCCAAAAAGGGAAAGTTATCATAAAACTTCCCTTTGTCTCTACCCCAAGGACTTCTGATATGGTCCAAATGATTAGAAGAAAAAGTATAAAGATAGAAGAAGTAAAAGAATTTCAATCAGGGGTAAGAATAAAATAATAGCTTGGTAAAGAAGCAGTACAACAGAAGATTCTTCTGCTAAGACAGGAATTCATTGATACAGTCTGCTCAGAAAACCCTACAACTTTTTGGAAACAAAAGAAACATGGAGTTTCTCTTCCCTATAAAGAAGAATATCAAGGGAAACCATGCAAAAGTAGGGCTATTCCCATGAATGCAGAATATCAAAGATTATGTGCAGAAGAAATAAAGGGCTTTCTTAGTAAAGGATTAATCAGAGAATCCACTAGTCCGTGGAATTGCTATGGCTTCAATGTTAATAAACATTATGAACAGATAAGAGGCATTCCCCGACTAGTTGTGAATTATAAGCCCTTAAATAAAGTCCTAGCTGATGATACTTATCCAATCCCTAATAAGAGCAGTCTAGTAACCAGAATTGTTGGAGCAAAGATATTTTCAAAGTTCGATTTAAAATCAGGGTTCTGGCAAGTTGCTATTAAAGAGGAGGATAAGTTCAAAACAACTTTCAATGTCCCTGCCGGACATTGTGAATGGAATGTAATGCCCTTTGGTCTGAAAAATGCACCATCGAAATTTTAGAGGGTAATGGATGACACTCTTAAGCCATATTTTGATTGGCTTATTGTTTATATTGATGATATACTTATATTTTCCTCATCAATTGACCAACATTTTAAGCATTTGAGGAAATTTTTACAAATAGTTAAGCAGGCAGGCCTAGTCTTCTCCAAGAAAAAACTTGAGTTATTCAAGACTGAAATAAAATACCTAGGCCATACCATAAATAATGGGAAACTAACTCTACAGACTCATGCTGTAGAATTTGCAGACACGTTTCTTGATAAAATAACTGACAAATCTCAGTTACAGAGATTCTTGGGTAGTTTGAATTATATTAGCCACTTCTATAAAAAATGTGCCCAAGACAGGAAAATTTTAAATGACAGAACGAAAAAGGATCCTAGTCCCTGGACGGAAGCACACTCACAAGCAGTGAGGAATATAAAAGCTAAAGCAAAAAATCTTCCTATCCTTTATATTTCTGATGACAATCTCCCTAAGATAGTGGAAACAAATGCAAGTAATATTGGTTGGGGAGCAGTACTCAAGCAGGTCAGAAATACAGATGGCAAGAAAATGGAGGAGATTATTCAGTTTGCTTCTGGTCTGTGGCAAGCAGCAGAAAAGAATTTCATTTGTAAGTTGCTTGTAGTACATCTTGTCAGAGGCTTCCTCCGTCGGAGAATGACGCTTGACGATTTATTTGTCTCATGCACTGCTCCCTTCTACTATCTGGCCTTCTGCTTCTTGCTACTCTCAACAGAACCAATTCATCCAGTAAAGAGCTTTCGACCCCCTTGTGAACCCCACCACTTGGACTCCACCAAGCTATTGCGGCCTTATCTGAACCCCACAGTTGGCCTTCAGCGCCTCTTTGCACCTACCACTACCCTTAGCGGCCTCCTTGCCTAGCGGGACTTATTACTAGTGCTCAGCAGACACTTTATCTCCCCTATGAGTGAACCTTATCTCTGGATGAGCGAACTTCGGCATATCATACAAGGAACATTGGGTGCAATAACAGGCAAATAGAATCGAGAATCACATCATGCGCATAATACAGAGACAATAATCAATATTCAAAGATACACATATGCGGAAGTCTTTCTTATATTAATCACAGAGCAAAAATATGTCAGGGTATTACAGTAGAGCAGGATGCTCATATTCGCTCACAACACACTTACTTACGGACTCAATGAGAATGACACAAAGCTTCAGATAGGAGGGAAGCTTAGAAGACTCGGACTAACACTCAAACTCTCTATGAAAGTTCCTCCTCGAGAATGAACTCCTACTCTCCTTATATACAAATTTTTGAGAGAGGAATCATTTCGCAGACAAGACTCAATATGACTCTCATCCCTACATGTCGACCACCAAATCTTGCTTTATGGATTCGGCGGTAGAGATCATGCAAGATCCTCTGACCAAATCAAAGATTTTATTTGATATCAACCGAAAGTAAATCAAACAGTAGATCTGACGAGGTAGTCTTGCAAGATTCCCTGATCAGAGGATAGACAAAACATGACATAAAGGAGAGAATCTTTGAAATGCGGGTCAAACTGCGCCAAAAGTCGGAGAAGTGCTCCGAGTTTCAAAGATACCTCATTATTATGTAAGGACAAATAATTACAAAGTGGATGTTGATCACGGTAACCCACTAAACCCAAATGGCACCACTGTCAGCCATTTAGACATGAATGCACATGGATACACTATGGAGATTGGTTACGTCAACCCACGGAAACCGACTACCACTATCTGTCGGGCAATAGGACTTTCATCATTATTCCATAGGATGATCATGAAAATGACGAAAACGTTCTGTGTCCTAGTGCTGAGTATATATCTCTCTGTACAATTCCATATCTTCGTCATTGTCTTCATCTTGTTGCAGGACATATCTTGTTCTGATCACCCAAGGATGTCATTCTCTGATAAACAACATTTTAAAATCATCTTCTGAGAATTGTTCAAGTCTATGAACATTTTCTGGATGTCTTTTGTTTGGGAATAAAAACATTATTGCAGTATCGATTACATCAAGATGAAATCCACTTGGATTCAAACCAAATTTATTCCACCAATCTAATAGCCAATCTGGTTCAGGAAATGTAACAAAAGGCACAGAGAATTTAATCATACAGTAGTAATATCTATACAGATCTGTCCATAAACAAACATTATACCACATAGATTTATATTGGAAATAGTTAATTTCAAACAATATTGCATGTGGATCTTGATTTGGCCGTGATTGTAATGTTCTCATTATGTTAATCTGGAAGAAATTCCATGCTGGACTTTGTTGCCAAGTTTGAGTCTGTTGGCAAAACCAGTTTCTGTTGGCAGATCTGATTCTGGTAAGATCTCCCGTTTCTACTAGCTTTTGTCTTGCTGCAACAATGGATGCCTGATGCATCTGTCCAATTACATGCTGTGGTGGTATGACATGGATACTAGTATTCCTGGAAAAGTCTGGTAGCCCAAACTCTACTCCTTCTGAACATCTCAACTGTCATTGAGGAACCCGGTGTTCTTTATAGGTTTCCCAATCTGTATTATCATCCAAATACTCAGTAGATGGAGTATTTATGTAATCATCCCAAGTGTTTATAATCAACATACTCTTGGCAAAAAGCAATTTGAGCATGAGATTGAGAAATGAAGGGCAATTCTATTCTCTTGGGTGGATGACCATTTATGCTTGGCAGAGTAATAAAATATCCTGGTTCACCTATAGAACTTTGATAAGAACCACAAGGTTCTACAGCAGATAAAAATGGTGTTCCAAGGATACATTCTATTGGTAGTTCTGTTATCAAATATTTCATTCCTAAGGCATATTCATCAAATAACAAGATGCCTTTAGGAATCTCATAGTTCATATCTGTATTTATATTTCTTAGTCCTATAGCAGAATAATTACTAGGAAGCCAATATTTTGCAGGAATCAAGTCTTTATGCACTAAATTCATGTCTGAGCCAGTATCTAATAGTGCATTTAAATTGAAAATTTCACCATTTATTTCTAACTTGATTTTCACTTGGTATTTTTGAAATTTAATGGGCATGATTTTCATGGTTGTTAGCCCTTGGAGATGGGTTGTTGTTTGCCCTTGTACAGTTGATTTTGGACTCTCAAAAGGGGCATCCTCTAATAGGGGAGGTATTGAGTCCAATCTTTCTCTTATTTCTTTGATCTCTTGTCTAGCCCAAGAGTCAATTTTGAAGCTATATTCAGCTTCTTCTTCCATTTTCCTGATCTTTTCCTTTAACCCAAACATTTCTCTTTTCAAGAGAAGTACTTCTTTGGCTAGATCTGTCACAGAGGTATTTTGCAATTTTGCCTCTCTATTATACTTGATAAAAGTCTTAGTATTTTTTTCATAAGAGGCATCAATGAACAAAGGTTCTCTTTTAGAAGATTCAGTAGTCTTGCTCCTTTATTCGGCTTTAACTGTTTTCACAAAAGTTTCAAGAAGTGAATTTTTCATTTATCCTTCAGGCAAGGCTTTGATCTGAGCTAGCATTTGTTCTTCTTGATCTCCTTTGTCATGAAACATACAGACTTTTATTTTCCTTTTAATCTCTGGTTCAGATTCAGATTCAGAATTGTCTGTATTACTTTGGCAAGAACAGAAATTTGGATTTCTGCAATTGCAATCCTGATTGATCAAAATTTCTTCTTCTGAGCTGTAATTGAACTCAAAAGTGCTAGTGGAGTTAAAACAACATCCTTTATGAAGAAGATGGACTTCTTCTCTTTTAGGGAAAGGATGATATGGGCATTGGTTGGTTTCATGGTCATTGGCCCCACATCTGTTACAATGCATCCTTAAGGCTAATTGTTTCTTTTCTTGTGCTTCTTTAGCCTTCTGCTCTGAAAACTTTCCTTTTGATTTTCTAGATGCTATATTGTCTGGACAGTTATGTGCAATATGTCCAGACTTCCCACATATCCAGCATTGTATTTGTTGTTTAGCCTGATAGGAATGAGTTTTCAATTTTATGTCCTCAGGCTCATAATAGTGGGTTTTATGCCTGTATCTATATTTATATCTACCTTTTTTCTTTTCTTTCAGAATCTCCTTTTTCTTTTTTCTTTTCTTCCTTACTGGATCTGTAATGTATAGGTTGTACTTTTCACAGATGGATTTCTGTTCAGGGAGATAGGATAGCTTGGATACAGAATTTTGGACTTTCATATTTACACATAGTCTAATCAAGGCTTTAGTAATTAAAGAATAGATTCCCCCCCATGTATACATTTCATAAGGAAGTTTGAATACTTCCTGCATTTTCAAATACTCTACAAATTTACTTGGTATAGCTGCCAAGTATACTTGTTTTCACAGAATATTTTGACTATCCTAAACTTCAAATATTCTTTGAGTTCAGTCTTTATGGAATTCTTCATATTCGGACATTTTCCTACATTTCATATTCATGAGAATCAGCTCATGTTTATCAGCCAATTCAGACTCGGTTCCACACCAGTGCTCAAGGATTGCAGTGGTTAGAGCACCAATCATATTATTATGGGGAGTACCATCAGTATGATATACTATGTCCCCTTGTTCATCTTTGAGAACCTCAGCTTCCATTTTTGCAATCATGACAAGAGAGGAAATAACTTCCCACCATTTTCTAAGAGTGCCTGTGAAACATTGGATAATAGATTTGCATGCCTCTATTTCCGTTTTTCCTTTCATGCACATGATTTTGTAGGAGACATACATTATGTCTATCATTTGTCTGATTTGAGCAACAAACAAACTATCAATGTTCCACTCTTGGAACCAATCTTCAACAAATGTTTGGGATTCAGGAAATCTCCCTTTACCTATTAGGTCTGGGGCCGAAGGTCTACTAGTATGATGTGGAAGATTTTCATATGCAGGGTTTTGGATACTGACCAGAGAAAGGTATTCTTTTTTGGATGATTCTAGTTTATCTTCTTCTGGAGGAAAATGGTGAGGGAATCTTTTTTGGATTACTGTCTCGGATGGCTTATATATAGGAGACAGTATTGAAATAGAAGGATTTGGAAGGATGAACGGATCAGGGATAGGTTTATCAGGATTACTATCCTTCTGTCTAATTTCAGTCAATGTCTTTCCCATCTTAGAGAAAGCTTGTCCCAATCCTTCCATAAGTTCTTCATGATTTCTCAAGGACTCTCTAGATTTACAGGATATTTCACATAAAGCAGAGTCCATTTTATCCTTTACATCTATGACCTTTTCTTGAATCTGGTTTACAGAATGGACAATAGTATTTATGGAAACTTGCAAATCTATGATCTGTCCTTTTCTGGCATAATCATTTGTCACAAAAGTATGGGTAGCCATGCCTCTTAAGGCAGTATTAGTCCAATTAATCTGTTCTGATACAGACTGAACTCTCTTGTCAATGCCAGAAAGATGAATAGCTTCCTCAGAAAGTAGTAAAGGAATTGCTTTTACTTGCCGATTATTATCTTCAAGGACAATGCCCTTGAAGGGAGGAAAAGTAGAATTTGATTCTACAGTTTGACCCTCAATACTTTTCCATTTATGTTTGGGAGGAATTTATGAACTTTCTCCCATCATTTGAACTACATCCTTTTGGTTTAATTTCTTCCATTCAAAGAAAGAAATCCATAAATTATTGTCAGATATGTATTTTTGCCAGTCTTGGGATAACTTCAATTTTTCTGTATCTGACACAGCTGAGTTGAAATCATTTGTATCAGGGTTTGTGAACAAATCCCAATTTAACATTTTCTTGATCCATTTTTCTTCTATGGATCCCTTCTGGCACCCTTTCATTACAGAATGAAATTTATGTATTTTATCCACGGATGGTCTTTGCATATCACTAGGTAAAGGGTTAAAGAATATACAGTCTGGAATGACTTGGTCACATTGTTCTATATACCCTAACCCATATTTAGGTGTACCAAGAGGTCTCCTGCCTTTATATATATCTTGCAGTCTAGGATCAAGTGTTTCAATAGTAGGCATATAATGGATCATAAAACAAAATGGAGGTTCTGAAGTAGATGCAGTACACTCTACAATATTATTTACAGAAAGATAACATACTGAAGAATCCATTAGAATAGTAGAGATTACTATAACTGCACAGGAAAGCAGGGTGTTTAGTCTTGTGTCTTCTCTAAAGAAGATTAAACAGGCTCCTGGCCGACTGCTCAGGCAGAAACTAGTAACTTTGTCTGGAAGTCGTAGTAGTGGAAATCATGCCTTTAAAGGACCCGAGACTACTGATACGGCTTCAAAAGTGAGTCACAAGAGTGGAAACCTTGCCTTTAAAGGGCCCGAGACTCTTGATACGGCTCTGGATTCTTAGATTATACACACAGAATAAATATCACACARAAAAATAGAGCGAATAACTTTTATCATAATGAAGTTATGATATCATACCCGACTCGAAATGAAGTTCTTTGGCTCTGATACCATTTGTAAGCTGCTTGCAATACAGCTTGTCAAAGGTTTCCTCCATAGAAKAATGAAGCTTGATGATTGATCCAGGTGGATATCGGTGGCCACCCACCTTCTCCAACTGGCCCAAAACATGGTTCTGGCAATTTTGGTAATTTACTATTTTTAGCAGTTTTTAACTTCCGAGGCCATTTTGAGGCCCTAAACGATGTTTTTTGGGAAAACGGGGGAGAAACATGGATCGTATATCAATGTTGCTCTAGCCAAAATTTGTAGTTCTCGGATAGATCTTTCCAACGAGCTATCATACGCCTAAAACGGAGATCGTATGCAAAAGTTACGACCCCGGGAAGTTGATGCACCAACTTACCCAAACGGGGCCCACATGACTTTTGGCGCTTCATCTCCTAGGGTTAGGTTTTTGGATGTCTAGGAATTTTGGCATTCCTGTTTATTGTAAAAAGGCCTTCAGAGCCTCATTGTAACCATCTTCTTGCAAATGCGCGCAGTCGTCACATCTCTTCTCAGAGATAAGCCGCCACCATTCCAGCAAGCTTGTTCCCGCTGCATTTTTACAGTTTCAGCTTATTTTGTTATTTAATAGAAAACCAGTTTTACTGTATCTCTGTTATTTTTGTGTTAAGCACCTATTAATAATCTGTATTCATTTCGTTCTGCTCATAAAATCCGGATCAATGATTGCTTTGTCTCATGCGTTGCTCCCTTCTGCTATATGGCCTTCTACTTCTTGCTACTGTCAGCAGAACCAATTCATCCCGTAAAGAGCTTTCGACCCCCTTGTGAACCCCACCACTTGGACTCCACCAAGATGTTGCGGCCTTATCTGAACCGCACAGTTGGCCTTCAGCGCCTCTCTGCACCTTATTATTTGTTAGCCACGATTAAAATTTAAACAATACATGTAAACGGGTTCACTAGAATATTTTTTGGAATATTTTATCATTTGACAACTCACTATAATATATTATTGGGCATTAGCTATTATGTGGTGGCCTTTATCATTGGCTATTTTTTGGAATATTTTATCATTTGTCAGATCACTAGAATTTCAATTTCATCGATTTAAAACTATGATATAGATATTTTTAAAATCTTAGCCACGATTATTATTTGTCAACCACGATTATTTGTCAGCTCACTATGATATAATAGTGGGCATTAGCTATTGTGTGGTGGAGTTTATTGGAATAGATTTTTTCGATAAGTGAGAGGAGTACAATAATTGGTTTCAATGACGCCCTTGATCTTGTTCCAACAAAGCCTACTATTCCTTTATAGGTCTACATATTATTAAGTATTTCATCTACCCCACTCACATCTCTCATTTCATGGTTTCCTCGCTATTGTTTTTGTCTTTTGTCTTTGTCTTTTCTACATTTTTTTTGGATGAATTTTAACCATACAAATTATTGCAAGGTTCAATTCTTGCAATGACTTTTCTTGAAGTCATGGGTCACCTTGAGGTCATGATTGAATATGTGGTTGCACCAATAGAGATATATTATGTAATAATGAGAAGAAGTAACCTGTGAAATGTTGAGTAGGCATTTTCAAGATGATGGAACCAGAGTCGAAGTACTTCATGGTATAGAAGTTGAGCATGGTGGAGGGTGGCTGGTTCCACAAACCTTACTTCTAGTATGTTCAGTTATTATGACAATGGTGAATAGGGTTAGCGGGCTTTTCTAGTTTTTTCCTCATGATTTTTGCCTTCCTTTTTCTCTCTCTTTGGCGAAGGAGATTTAGCTTATAAGACGGGTTTTATTCACTCTTGGCCTTTAACTCTGCTTCTTATTGGGGTTACCTGTTATTTGGAGATTTTCTTGGTTATCATTGGGGGTTTAAACTATTAGTTGTTCGCCTCCCAGGTTCTGGTCTTACCAGTTGGCTTGACGATATCTGCAAAGGTTTCTACACACACCTCTACTAGCTATTGTTACTTAGACTTGTGGTTGGCCCATGAATCCTTTTAATATGTTCTTATTACTATCCTTGGTAACTGGATTGTAGCGGAGGACTCTTGGGGGGACAAGCTTAGTGGAGCCCAGGTGGCTGAACTTGACTTTTTTATGGTAGGCAGAGTTAGCTATAAATGTCACCATTAAAACCATTATTTATTACTATCCTTGGAAACTGGACTGCTACTGAGGACTCTTGGGGGGACGAGCTCAGTGGAGCCTAGGCGACAAGACATGAAAAATCCTCAGCATGCAGAAATAGTTGAAGACGTCAGTGCACTAATGAGCGCAGCTGACGAGGCTCTTTGGCAGAGGGAGGGTATTTTCGCTATTGCATACTCTGTCGGAGTGGGTACTTGTACATTATTACCTCTGTCCTCATATTTGACCTCACTACCTACTATATCAAATACCAAAATTTTTGGTGTTGCTCCCTCATTTTCTGCTTTTTTGCCTGGTTTGTCTGTATGTCATCAGTCAGTGGAGAATTTTAAGTCTGTGAGCAGTCAGGAAGAGGTTGTAAAGGTAACAGGCTCCCCTAGCTCACAAAGGAAGGTGGGAAAGAACTCTGGTAGGCCTAGGGGTAGGCACAGGCAATGGAAGGCTAATAAGGTGTTAAAAAGGATGGTTCTGGGGTCTGATATTAGTCTCAAGGAGACATGTAGGTTGGACTTGTGTGGTTTAGTTGGTAGAATATCCTACAACTATTTGTGTAAGGTTCCGCTCCCCGTTTGGGTTGAGAAAACTTGGGGACCCATTTTAGGATACGTACCAGAGATCCTTTACTTAACAAAAGGTTGGTTCAATTTCATCTACAACTCTCCGGATGACTTGGCTCAACTTTTGGATAACATGTGGGTGATTGGAGGCAGTGGTTTAATGTTGAAGCGCTGGAGAGTATCCTTCGACCCGACGATGAAATAATTTCAACATCGCCACCTGTGGGTTTTACTCCCCAGTTTACTATTACAGTTACGGAATGAAGGAGCCTTGATGGTGATTGGGAACTCATTGGGTACTTTTATATCAGTGGACATACTGACTTTCACATCTTTGACCAGGAAGATGGTGAAAATTTTAGTCGAGTTGGATACTCACGACAGGCTTTGAGAGATGATAGAAATAGAGTGGAGGGGTTGGCGGGTTCTACAGAAGTTGGATTACCTCAGTATTCCTTTTCATTGTAGTCTCTGTCACAGTACGGGAAATCTGCGGAGGGATTGTAGTGGCTGGGTAGAGGAGGAGGTCTCAGAAGATACAACACTACATAGAGACAATGGTGGATCCTCTCCTGAAGTTGATTCTGTATGGGTCGGGACTTAACACTTTTCTCCATAAGTTCCAAGTTCTCCTGAACCATTGGATACGCTAACAGGTAAGTTGAAACGTTATTGTCCTGCCTTATATTCTTCCTTATTACTGTGGGAGAAGGATACATTGGATGCTTCTGTTATTTTGAAAAATTTTACCTCCAATGTGGCGGTATCCTCCGATGTGGATAGGGAGGTTACAAAACCTACTTTTGTGGGTCCAGTTCGACAAGTGGACAATGACTCCATTCCCTTTGGGTTTTGGGGGGTGGAAACTTATAAAACTACTACGAGTATCACTCCTTTACATGTTTTGGAGATGCATTCTAACCCTACCTCGAGCCCTGTCAAACCTTTACAGCTGGTAAATTCCCCTCTTGTGGCCATCCCAATGTCGGAAGAATGTGCCACTTCCTGGTTGTCGAGAATCGGATAAGGATGACACGTCACTTAGTGCAGTATTGGATTACTTGATTCCCTTTTTATGGGACACAAACCCTCCTGTCCAGTTACCTACTTATTTTGGAAACTTGGTTTATGACCTTTCTGCATTTAGTGGGGAAACCAGTACCTCATGTCCATGACCTAAAGGGACAGGGAAATATTATGACTAGTCAAGGGGCCTGGGTATTGAATACTTACCGGTAAAGACCAGAAACGCCCGGAAGAAAACGACGACTTCGACCTTCTTGCCTACTGTTACTTGTCCACCTACCTCTGACTATGGGGAACTTAGAGCAATGAAAGCCCTGGAAAGGGAAAAGTAATGTTATTACTATCCCTGAACCTTAGAGGGATTGGGGGCTCCCTAAAATCAGCCTTTGTTCATCATTTATTGGATAAATCCCACCCTAATATTTTATTTTTACAAGAAACTTTGGTCCATGAACAAAAATCCAGATCATTTATGAACGGATTTCATCCTAACTGGGTATCCTGTGCAATAAGCTCTATTGGTAATTCAGGCGGTATGTTGGTTACTTGGGACCCAAAAATTTATAATTTGGTTCCTTACCTCTCTTGTGATGTCATTTAGTTAACAAGTTGTTGTATTGCAAGTAAAAGGGAGATCAATTTACTTAATATCTATGGTCCGTGCTCGGAGCGTAAGAGATTTTGGAATAATTTGGCAGATAGTGGTTTGCTTTCACTTAAAAATATAGTATTTGCAGAGGATCTAAATTTAACGGTCTCGACTGGTGAGGTCTAGGGAGGGTCTGCTAACTCAGGTCCCTTGGCAGGCTTCTTCAGGGCTTTCTTCCAATCTCATAGACTCATTGATATCCAGCCTAATAAGATTGTACCTACTTGGAGAAATGGGCGAACTGGTTCCGACTCAATTGCTAAGAGGCTGGATAGGACTTTAATATATAGAGATGTTTTAAACAATGTGGGCCTCTACAAATCCTGGGTGGAGTACCCATTTGTCTCATATCACGCCCCAATATTATTACAGTTGGAGATCACACCACTCTACAAAGATCACCCCTTTAAATTTAATTCTCAGTGGCTATATGAAAAGGACTTTAATAGTATTGTATTTAAGTTTTGGAATGATCAGAAATATTTATCGAAAGGAGGGCGACAACGCCGGTTAATCTGGAAATTGAAAGATATGAAATCTCACACTAAACTCTGGGTAAAGGATAGCAAGTGTCGGTATTTGAAACATCTGGAGGAGTTGGAGGACAAGATTAAAGTTTCACTTCAGACCTTGTCGGGAGGTACTATGACACCGGAGGAGGAAAGTATCCTTATTAACCTTGAACTTGAAAGGAATAAGTACCTAAAAGAAAACGAGGAACTTTGAAGACAATGTAGCAGAGCAATTTGGATTCATAGTGGCGATCAAAACACAAAGATTTTCCACCAATTCGCCAGTCACAAGAGAAACGGAAAACATATATGGGAGATTTTAGATGACACAGGGACATTATACACTGGTCAGGAGGCTATAAAAGAGGAGGCTGTGAAATATTTTAAAAATTTATTTAAGTCACACGACCAACCACATCCAATTGATCAGGTCAGGGTAGTGATCCTATTCTCCCGTTTGGTTAATGAGGAGGAAGTTATAGTACTACATGGTCCTGTCAATATGGATGAATTGAAAGAGGTCTTAATATTTTTTAAGAAATATAAAAGTCCAGGGCCCGATGGCTGGACAGTTGAGTTTTTATTCACTTCTTTGATCTGGTTGGAGATGATCTATTAGAGATGGTTGAGGAATCGAGATCCAGGGGTTACATTGTTGGTAGCCTTAATTCTACATTTTTAGCCTTGATACCAAAAGTAAATAAACCTATTAACTTTGGGTATTTCAGGCCTATTTCCTTATGTAACCTCGTTTATAAAGTAATATCCAAAATTATTGCAAATTGGATTAAACCTGTTCTCTCCATATCTCTTTTGGCAGAGCAGTTCGACTTTCTAAAAGGTCGTTAGATCCAAGATGCAATTGGAACAGCGCATGAATGCTTACATAGCATAAAAAAGAAAAACTTAAAGTCCTTCGTACTGGAGCTAGATCTACATAAAGCTTACGACTGCATAAATTGGGACTTATTAAAGATGATATTAATTCAAGTGGGTTTTGGTATTATGTTGACAAACTAGATTATGAGTTGTGTGGATTTCGCGTCTTTTGTTGTTTTACTTAATGGGGAGGCTATTGAATTTTTTAGAAGTGGTAGACGTTTATGACAAGGGTGCCCATTGTCCCCCTTGTTCTTTATTCTAGTTATGGAGGGTATGATCCTTTTATTAAAAGAAAGCAAACAGGATGGGAAGTTATCGGGCATAAAAGTTTCCAGAATTATTAAAATTAGTTACTTAGTTTTTATTGATGATGTATTAATCATTACTAGTGCATCTCTGCAACAGTGGGTGGAGATTGATAGTCACATAAAATTGTTTTGTAAAGCTTCGGGATTAAAGGTAAATGCAATCGAAACAACTGTACTATCTGAGGGGCTCTCGGAGGCGGATTTAATTCCTTTCAAGAAAATACTCCCATTTACCTTCTCGGATCTCACTTGGGTTTCAAATATCTTGGTTTTTTTTTTAAACCGGGACACATAAAGCAAAAGACTGGAGCTGGTTGCAGGCCAAGGTGGAGAAAAGGATAGGGCATTGGTGCAATAGGTGGTTATCATTGGGCGGAAGGTATATTTTATTGAAATATGTCTTAGAAAGCCAATCGGTATACTGGATGTCGTTGGCATCCATCCCCTTCTCGGTTTTGAACAAGTTAAGGAAAGTCATGTTTAATTTTATCTGGAATGGGAATAACGAGACACACCATTATCATATATGTTGGTGGGAGACACTTTCAAAACCAAATCACAGTGGTGGATGGGGATTTCGAAATATATTCTCCTTCTATAAAGCTTTGGCTGCCAATACACTCTGGTGCGTTTTAATGAGGGATGGAATATGGCACAAGGTAATAAAAGATAAATATCTCCCATATACTACAGTCAAAAATTAGTTCATATCAGCTTCTTTTCATCAACCAGCGGCCTCAAAAATTTGGAATAGTATTTTAAAGTCAGTCCACTTGATTACAAATCGGTTGAGTTGGAATCTAGGATCAAGCCATCATGTTGTTCTTGGCAGAGACATAATTATGGGGATGGGAGATAAATCCTTTCTCTCCCATAATCTAATTGCATTACTAAGACAGAAAAAGGTTTCAGTTATTGCCTAGGCTTGGGGACAACAAGATCAAGCCTCCCCGAGGACATATTGGATCAGAAGCAACGAGTTGGACATTACAAGTGAATTGGCAGTGGAATGGGATCGTTTTCATATTTCTCTTATTGGTTCATGAGCCTCCATCCAGGATAAGGACGATAAATTGATGTGGACCAATGGAGACTCTTCAAGTTTCCTCACAGTAAAAAACACATATATGGCTTTATTATCCACTCAGAGCTTGTCGATTTTAGGTGTATGGAGGAAAAAAAATTGGAAATGGGATATCCAACTTAAAATAAAACTATTTATATGGTTGGCAGCGGAGAATAAAATTTTGACTTGGGCTAATCTCCAACAAAGAGGATGGGAAGGTCCAGGTTGGTGGCAAGTATGCAAAAGGGATTCTGAAGATATAACACATATCTTCATACATTGCACATTTACAAAAGCAATTTGGGAAAAAATACAAAAGGGCCAAAAGATCAAAAAAGTTTGGGAAGGGAATACTTTGTCAGAATGTCTTTTAAACTGGACATCGGACAAGATGGTACCCTCCATATTAGATTCTCTCATTTGCTGGTATATTTGGTTAGAAAGGAATTTATCCATTTTCAAAGAAAAAGCTCCATCAATTCTATCGGTGGTCACTAAGACACTTTGCTCACTGAAAAGACCCACGACCTCCCAAAAACTGATCTGTATTCGACCATGTTTGATTACTCAACATTATGATACTACTGTAGCTTATTTTGATGGGGAAGCTCAAGCGAATGACAAACATTGTGGAGCGGGAGGGGTTTTCAAAACTCTTGACTTATCAGTTTATAGATGGTTTTTCAATTGTGGGGAGGGTACCAATACAAGGGCAGAGTTTCTGGGAGTTTGGGCAACATTAATGTTGGAAAAAAATTTGTCTCTCCAAAAACTCCAGGTCCTGGGAGATTCAAAAGTCATTATAGATTGGCTAAACAAAAAGGTAGAATACATGCCAGTGATATTGTAGGATGGAAGCCCAGAATCAAGGATTTAATAAATCACTTTCAAGAAATCAGTTTTGAGCACATTTATCGAGAATATAATAAGGAGGTGGATCTACTCTCCAATCAAGCTTTACAAGAACCTGGAGGAAGAATCATCTTTTACAAGTGAGTTAATGGAACTGAAGGTTCCAAGAGACATCGATATTTTCTAGCAATAGTCCATAGTTGTCTCTATTTTGAACAAGGACACCAGTTATGATTTTCCTGTCAGTTTTAATTGAAAAAATATCTTAGACAGATGTTACACTGCCGGAATAGTATTATATAGGATACTTGTTTTTAACTCAAGGGTCTTGGACATGTATTTATATCCAGAATTTACTTTTTTGAATATTCCATATACTGTATGGACAGTTTTATCTTTTCTCTTGAATATAGGTATGGTCAAGATGATGTAAAAAATTATATTTACTAATATAATTGAGCAAATTTTCTATTGGAAAAAATGTAAACAGGTTCACTAGAATACTTTTTTTTAAAAGCTCACTATGATATAATAGTGGGCATTAGCTATTCCGTGATGGCTTTTATTGGACTAAAGTTTTTCGAAAAGTGAGAGGAGTGAGAGGAGTACAATAAGCGGTTTCAATGAAGTCCTTGATCTCATTCCAACAAAGCCTACTATTCCTTTATAGGTCTACATATTATTAAGTATTTCATCAACCCCACTCACATCTCTCATTTCATGGTTTCCTCACTATTTTTTGTCTTTTGCCTTTGTCTTTGTCTTTTCCACATTGCTTTTTTGGATGACTTTTAACCATACAAATTATTCAAAAGAAATAGCGTTATAAAAGTTAGAGGAATACAATAATTATATCTATGTGGAGGTATAGAACAATGGAATATATACATTTTTCCTATGTTAATAATTATATCTATGTGGAGGTATAGTATAATGAAATATATACACTTTTTCCATGTTAGTGTGGTGAGGTGCAAGTTTTTTTCCTAAGTAATGCTCATTATGTTAATTATGCCCTTACCTCCTTGGTGGTGAGTGTATTTGAATATACTTTGTTTAAATGGAAAGTTTAGTGTGTTTTATTCTTATTTTCATGATCCAAGTTACTTATTTGGAATATATTTCATTATTGATGTGGCTCAATCTAACTCTAAGATTTTTATCTCTTCTTCTATTGACGAGGATAAATATGGTGCATAACAAATGCCGACGATGCACACTAACTAGTCCCACAATGTCATGGTGCTAGGATGACATCATATCCATGAACTTCCTTTGGCTTCCCTTGTGGCTTTTGTGTAGACTTGTTAAAGTTTTACAGCTTGGTGATACATCATCTTTTGGCAACTCCCAACATCCTCGTACCTTTCCAAAGTGTGATAGTTCTAAATAAATCACTTGGCATGTAAAGTAGAAGACAACCTCCCATCTTCTTTGTATTAGGGAGGGACATAACATTTGCAACCAAGTTATGGTGACACACCATGGGGTTTTTTTAACAATAGCAGTGGCAAACAAAGAGAAAGAGAGTTTGCATGGCATAGAATTGGAGTCAATCTAGCAGAGAGTTCAATTCATGGTATGGAATAGTTGTTTCCTCCAACATTTGTTGTTCCTTTCATGGAATGGAATTACCAAACAAAGAGTTTGATGACGTCATGGACTAAGCTATTGAATTGAGCCAAAAAACATTTTTCGACTTCCACGGGGCTTGCAAATCTTGAACATTGACTTGGATCTAAATGACAAGTGAATTGATGTAGTATTGCATACCATTGGGAATGTTGAATGGGAATGATGAATGTTGTGTATGTTGAAGGGCCCGTTGTTCTCAATATTTTACCCATTTCTATACTCCTTGTCTGAGAGTTTCTCATCGTCAATTGATGGCTCACAATTGCGGTCATATTTGTTGATTGACATTGTATTCAATACTCATACCAATGACAAGGCTCATCAGATGCCAGTTACGAAGGGAGACACAAAAATTTCTAGTTATGGAAGGTGTTGTTGGATCTAGTATAGTGGTGTAGACACAACATGGTGGAAGTCCTTGATGTGATGTCAACATGGCATCACAATGACATACGCTAGGTAGAGGATCTAGCGGGAACCCATTAGGGACTATATTTATCCTTGTCATCGATATATCAATCAAGATTCTTGATTGGGATAATTTGTCAAACAACTTGCATGTATTGTCCATATACTTCGAAAATTTATCTAAAAAACCATTGATGTTGTGGCATGGTGCTTAGTTATCTATAAGTTCCATGATCCTAGGGTGAGACAAGACAAAGGATCTATATTAGGGGTCAAAGCCATGGGATAAACCCAATAAGAGGTAAATCGTTGACATCTACCAAAGTTTGAAATAAGTAAGATCAACTAAAGTCTTTCCCCCTATGCACACACACTATGACCACTCCTAAAGTCCTTGGGTAAGGACAGACCCATCCCCATTATAAGAAAAACAAACTATCATATGATATCGATGGTATGAGTGCCCCATATAATTTAAGATACTAAAAAAAAAAAAAAATGAAACCTAAAATTAAAAGAAAATACATTTTTTTAAATAAATAAATAAAAACTTAAAAAAACTAACTTTTCCAAATGAAAATTTTCACTTTGTATTGAATTTGGATTTTACCAAAATGGATACAATATTGTGCTCATACAATAAAAAAAACCTGGACTGTGCCAAGCATCCACAAAAAGATCACGAGTGCATATCCAATGCAAAAGGGGAAGATCCAAAACATAGTAGGCAGATCTGGCTGAAAATAGAGCAACCTTACCACACAAAAATAAGAAGACAACAAACAAAAAATGTTAAGTAGGAAGATTTGGATGAATATAGAGCATCCTACCCACGCAAAAATAAGAAAACAGAGAAACATGTCCAAATGTCATTGCAAAGAGTGGATATGTGCAAACAACAAATGCCAAATATTGTATGTGCCTTCGCCTCCTCGATGAAGCTCGTGATGGATAAAAATATGTTG
Source organism: Picea engelmannii (assembly GCA_009831015.1). Lineage (NCBI taxonomy): Eukaryota > Viridiplantae > Streptophyta > Pinopsida > Pinales > Pinaceae > Picea > Picea engelmannii. Next base: position 162,445 of record ML791848.1, read on the forward strand.
GATTCAGTCAATACACCATAAGAGAGATATGCAGTGAGAATGGCTCTCATGACTACCTATCCAAAATTGATATGACAAAATACCAATATGTTCCAGAATAGCTTTTTTGGATAGGATATCCGCCTACAAATTTTGCTCCCTGAAAATATGAGAGAAGTTGATCTGTGTGAAAACCTATGTGAGATCTTTGATTCTATCCTTCCAACATTCCAGTGCCGCAACATGAAGCTTCCCTTTCTTGTTTATCCAGTCTATGATAATTTTTTAATCTCCTCTCACATGTAGATCCAAAATGTTGTGATGAGATGTCAATAATAGAGTGGCCCAGGTGCCAAGAAGCTCGGCTTTGGTGTTTGATCCTATGCCACGGTTAAGGGTCCAGGTGATCCGAGAGCCATCACAGAGATGGATCCTCCCACCAGCTCCACATTGTAATCCCGATTTTTGTGAGGCCCCGTCGAACCAAGCAATATTTCCGCTCAGCTGAATAACATATTGGTATTTTGTCATATCAATTCTGGACAGGTAGTCATGAGAGCCATTCTCATTGCATATCTCTCTTCTAGTGTATTGACTGAATCCAACATATTTTGATCCAACACAAGCTTCATTGAGGAGATGAAGGCAAAGGCAATATTTGACATTTGTTGTTTGCACATCTCCACTCTTTGCAATGACATTTGGATATGTTTCTCTATTTTCTTATTTTTGTGTGGGTAGGTTGCTCTATATTCAGCTAGAACTACCTACTTGACATTTGTTGTTTAAAAACACTAATTTAAAATAGTATAACACACTTTTATCATTTTCTTATCTTATCATTACTAAGAACTTACTTGATCCAGATTATATTGAGAACAAAATGAAATATAAACAAAACTATAGCAGAGAACACATAAGTGCAATGAAACCCAACTTTTATTAATGAATAAAATAGCATAGTATTGTAGAATACAAATGGGCTAGAATGGTGGTAGCTTATCTATGAAGAGAAAGAGATGTCGACTACGCGCATTAGCAAAAAGACATAACAATAGGTACAAAGAGTGACCTTGTTGGCTACATCATGAATGAATAATAATATGTCCTTTTACAAATGGGGGGCTCGTATACATAGTACTTACGAATGCCCATTGCGTCAAGTTCTTTTAGGAAATGGGGAAACTTTTGTTGAATTTGAATCATGGTGAGCCACTTTCCTTGCTAAAAAAGTTGTCCTACTTTGACAACCCGATAGATTTGTATGATCTATTGTCACCAACTTGAAACTTGCATGGAACCTGATGCTAGTCTCGTTGATGCTTGTACTTAGCATTAACCTTTTGAAGGATGTCATGAACATGTTGTTGGAGGTGATAGATCTTTTCAACAAATTTGGATGATCAATCTGCCTCAGTCTGAGTGTGGGAGTACTATGTTGGTGAAGATGCAGCAGGAAGGGATACCTCAATGGGGGCTAATGGATAGAACCCCAAGCACACCTGAAAAGGGTTGTGTCCAATAAATATATGAAGGGATATGTTATAGCTTTGTTTGACTTGACAATGTAGAGGCAACCCCGTAGGTGAAGAAAAAATATCTTTGTGTTCCATTACAATTTCGTCGACTTGCTTCTGCTATATAGAAAGGTCTTGGGTTGAGGATGTAGTGGTCACAATGACCTTGTGTTGACCTTCTGATCAAATCACGAAGAGTCTAAACTTTGTAGTTTGAGAGATTACTTTATGGCATTATTTTGTCGAGATCAATGAAGTGGTAGTAGTCAAAACTACCTCTAGTACCCTTTAGAGATGACTCCCCAGAGTAAAAATGACACTATTGGACTCAGACTCATAAACAACATGATGTTTCCATATATACAGTTGTTCTAAAAGAACATCACATACTTCAAGTGGGGAAACATCACCCAATACCTTATCTTTGAAGGGTTTGATGTCATAGGACATGCGACATTGTTGGATGACATGAAGGTCTCATTCTCGACTTAACCATGCGATGGTGAATGGTTGGGGGTGTGGCATTGTTGGAAACTTCATTCTCTTGACAACCTCGGTTGAGATCAAGTTCTTTTAGCTACCACTGTCAATAATGAAATATTGTGATGCCCCCTTCACCCACATATATGAGTGGAAGAGGTGCCCCCCTCCTAAGGCTTCTCTGGTTCTTCTGGTTGGATTTTTGTGGTTGCAATGGTAGCGGTGGGTTCTGTATTGATGATCTATTTCCTTTTATTGTGCTTCGAATCAGAGTCCGGGCCAGGGTCTGATTCTTTTTCTTTGAGCTCGACCAACAATGAATTTTCGTGCGACATCCATCAATGTTTTGTCGAGGGCTCTTGTGGAACTCACACCACTTTCTGGTGTCCTTCTTTAACTTCCCATCACCCTTCTTTTCCAAAGGCTTGGGCTGGATCTCTTGAGGTTGGCCTTCCTTGGTCTATCTCTTTTTCTATGAGTTAGGACCACCTTTTACATGCTTTTGTTGTTACATATTTGCAGACCCAAACTCCCACTTATTTCACTGCTTAAATTTCTCCTTGATTTTGATAGGATATCGATAAACAACTCCCAATGAGGAGATGTGAAAGAAATCCATCTCTCTTTGTATGTACCTATGTAGGCCACTGTGGTACTTCAAAACCAAGTGTCTCTCAGAATCTTGAATACCTATTTTTGAGCACAAGGTATAGAAAATGTTGGTATACTCTGGCATTGTCTGGTCTCTCTCTTGATGCAAAATTTTCCATATCATATATTGGTCATCCTAGCTTCAAACATGGTAGAACTCCTCCTTGAGGGCATCCACAAAGGCCGCCCAAGTGGGTTCTCTCCCGAATGGTATAGATTAATCCATGGCGTGACTCTCCCAGTAACCTTCCCACCAAGCTTTGACATGGGGAAGGGATTTAAGGAACATGAAGGTAATCTTTTTGTTATCAGTTTTTTTTTGGATAGGATAATAAACTTTTAACAGATTTAACCATTTATCTAGAGAATCTGCATCTATCTGGAATTCAAATAAGGGGATATCAAAATTAACTTGTACCTTGAAGGGCATCACACCTATGAAATGGTTGCTTGTTGAAGATGCCTTGACCACTATCAGTAGTAGTCGAAAGATCTGAGCGAAGTTGTCCATCATCTCATTCCTCTATCACGAGAGGGATTTGTTAATAAACATCTTAAAAAGATCTCCCACTCTATCATCTCTCTATTCTTTCGCTGTGGGAGGTTGTTTGGGCCGGCGAGATCGATCATCCCCAAGTGAAACTAGCTCGAGACCCAACTCTCCATACCCTGACCTCGTCGGGGATATGCACTGAGAAATGACAAGGGGCATACTACTTTAATATCACTGATACAAATGCCGCAGGGGTGTAGACCAATTGGAAAGTGTCGTGTAAATGGAAGGAAATATGTAAAGGAGGTCTCAAGTTCGATTCTCACCCCGAATTACTTGTGCTCCATGCTTACGGGTTGTGTGGCGCAGCTGGGGTCAACCATGTGTCACGCAAGTACGAGAACCACGAGTTTCTGATTCTCCCAGTAAAAAAAATAAAAAATATCACTAATACAAATTATATTAAAAACAAAATGAGATATTGATCTGTAAATTGTCGTGGATATTCTACTGGAACAATTCATCACAACATATTTGATAAATAAAACTGAAATAGGTGAGGTTTCTTTCTCTGGTATGCAAATAATGGAAGTACAAAGGAGAGAACACTCTCTATGGAGTCACCCAAGACTTGCGGCCTCTTAGGATGCTACAAAACATTAACCCACTCTATTATGCTCTCTAATGTTCCCACTCTCAATTGTTTTGCTTTGCTATGAAACAAAATACAATAACCTAGAATGAAACCCTTTCTCCTCCTAGTGACCCAATATTTAAAATCGTTGGATAGATATCTAGGGTTAGGGTTTTGACTTCTTCAACCATTAATTGTGATAAAGTTTTGGACCTTCTAAAATATTCTTGTGATAAAGTTTTGGACCATACTAATAACTTAAGATACTAATAACTTAAGAGAAAAGGTCATGAAAATACAATAATTATATAATAATAACTTACCATAAAAGGTCATGGAAATACAATAATTATATCACTGTGAGGGTAGGGCTTCGAGGAAAGGTGGGAGTGGCACACAGCTTGCTTTTCTTTTTGACTGATGCAAATTAATTTTTTTTGCTATCCTTGAGAAACCGCCTACGCTTTCTCTATAGATATTCAATCAATCCTGGAATTGTGCATCGCCCTCATCCTACCCATTGCAGCTCTCAAAGCCCTGGCTCCCTCGTTGCATACCATCTCTCGTCTCTTTTGTTTTTGGCACTTTCTTTTCGTTTCAATCTTCACATAATTTCTATTCTCTCTCTGCCATTTGCAAATATGGCCACGGCTTTTGGTACTGGACTGGCAACCGGAGTGGCGACAAACGTCACCAACGCCATTATAGATGTTGTCGTCCAGCAGTTGAAGGATGTTTGGGAGTTGGGGAAGAGTCTTCAACTTCTCAACACAGAATACGCCCGTATGGACGGGTGGTTACGCCATATTCACACCCTCTTCGAAGCTCAACAAAGACAGCTGCCAGAGCCAGTCCAAACATCTTTGGAAACGATCAAGGATGCCCTCGAAGAAGCCATAGCCCTTATCCATCGCGCCAACAGACAGCGAGAACGGCGTCTCGGTTGCTGCTTCTTCTGCAGCCCCAAGATCCCCGGAGAAATCAGAGAATGGAAGACCGGATTTGGTGAGCTCTTCCAACAGCTTCATTCTGCTCTTTCAATAGCGGCCGCTGCTCAACAGATTGTGGAGACCGCGCCGGCGCAGGAAGAGGTTCTTCTTCAACCTCTACCAGATTCCGGCTTCGTGGGGTCTGGCATTCAAGATGCTCGGATGCAACTGCTCACATGGCTTAACGAACCTCATCCCTTGGCTCGTGTGGTCGGTCTGTACGGGATAGCGGGAGTTGGAAAAACGGCATTACTCAGAGTCATTTATAACAATTGCAAGGAGGTGAGTGGTATCTTTGATTTGGTTATTTGGTATACTGTTTCTCGGAAGTGTAATATTGAAGACTTGCAGACTTCTATTGCTAAGACACTGAGTTTAGATGTCAAGGAATATTCTAATATTGATATGCTGAAGATGAAATTGTCCGCATCTCTTGAAAAAAAAAGATCTCTTCTAATATTGGACGATCTCTGGAATCCAATCGATCTCGATGAAGTAGGTGTCAAATTTGGGGATCATAACCATAGCAAAGTTTTAATCTCCTGTCGCAGTAGATATGTGGTTGAAATAATGGCAGAAAATGAGTACTGCATGATGGTACAACCCTTGTCCACAGAGGAAGGGTGGGAGCTCTTCGGGAGAAGAGCTTTTAGAAATGTAGCTGTTCCAGACAAGAATATGGAGACTATTGCTAGAGAAGTTGCCTCGGAGTGTAAAGGGTTGCCGTTGGCAATAAATACAGTTGCTGCAACCCTGGCTCGGAAAAAGACTGCTGAAGACTGGAGACGTGCATTAGATTCGATGAAAAATGTACATCCTTTCTTCCCATCCACTCACCCAACCATTGATGCACAGCTCTATCAGCGGGTGAGATGGAGCTATAATGATTTGCCCAATTCAGAGCTGAAAATGTGTTTTCTATATTGTGCTGCCTTTCCCGAAGATGCACATATTGAGGTGGAGGCACCGGTGGAGATGTGGAGAGCTGAAAGATTGGTCCCCCAGAAAGAGAAAACTTACTTCATGGATGTTGGGCGGCAATACATAAATGTACTGGTAGATAGGTGCTTGATCGAGTATGTTGATGCAGAAAAGGAGGCAATAAAAGTTCACGATGTACTTAGGGATATGGCAATTTATGTAGGCCGAAAAGAGGAGAACTGGCTATTTTTATCAGGTCAACATCTGCAACATTTCCCAAGTGAAGAAGAGACCAGGGATCGCAAAAGGATCTCCGTTCTTGGCAATGAAATTAGTGATCTGCCACCAGATTTCAAGTGTCCAACGCTCGTCAGTTTGGTGTTGGCCGAAAATAGACAGTTGAAGGAAATTCAAGAGAGAATTTTAGGAAACTTCATGTCTCTCAAGGTTCTGGACCTGTAGCATTACCTCAATACAATCATTACCAACAGCAGTGGGGCAACTTGGACAGCTTGAGTTTCTTAATTTGAGAGGGTGTGACAAGTTGGAGGACTTGCCTGATAGCATATGTAATCTTTCACATCTTCAATTTTTGAATCTTGAAGGCTGTGACAGTCTAAATTCTTTACCTGATAGGATAGGAGAGCTTAAAAATCTGAAGCATCTCAAATATCGGGGTTCTGACAAAGACGTCATGGTGATTCCACATCAAATCTCTCAGCTCACTTCTTTGAACAAACTGGTATTGCTTTTATCGACAACTCCAATGAGTGTGGAGGATCTCACAAATCTCTCAAATCTGATCGAGTTGGATGCCACAGTAAAGCCGGAAATTAAAGGGGGTTCAATGAGTACCTGGTCAGAGATGAGAAAATTAAGATTAAGGTTAGACGGGGGCGAAGATGATGATGCAGCGCTAGATATTCTTCCCTAGAACATGCAGAGTATGAAGAAGTTGCAGAGTCTCGAGTTATTCAATTATCGAGGGGTAAGTCTACCGAATTGTATTTGTCAGTTTCAAAATTTGAAGAACTTGCACTTGCAGGGTTGCATAAAACTAAAGGAGCTTCCCGCCTTGGAGATTTGGAACGAGGGTGGACGTGGCGGTTTTCCGATGTTGGAGAGCTTAGAACTAGAGTCCCTAGACAGCTTAGAGAGTATAGTGTGGAATGCAAAAGCAATGTTGCAACTCGAAATCTTGAGCATAGAAGATTGTCCCGTGTTGAAGACAATCAAAATCAAAATGGAGGAGCTACCTAATTTAAAGGAAATAAAGATTAAGCAGTGCCGCGTGTTGAAGACATTCAGAGTGGAGGAGCTACCCAATTTAAGGGAAATATATATATCATATTGTGCTGAGTTGAAGGAGTTGTCCATGGAGAGTGGTGGCGGTCTTCCGAGGTTGGAGAGATTACATCTACGCGGTCTAAACAGCTTTAGAGAGTATAGTGTGGAATGCAAAAACAATGTTGCAACTCCAATTCTTGAGCATAGAAGATTGTCCCGTGTTGAACATAAATTGTTGCCGCTTGTTGATGACATTCAGAACTGTGGAGGAGCTACCCAATTTAAAGGAATTAAATATATCAGGTTGCCGCCTGTCAAAGACATTCACATGGGGGAGCTACCCAATTTAAGGAAATTGGGTATTAAATATATCAGATTGTGCTGAGTTGAAGGAGTTATCCATGGAGAGTGGTGGCGGTCTTCCGAAGTTGGAGGGATTATATCTATACTCTCTAGACAGCTTAGAGAGTATAGTGTGGAATGCAAACACAATGTTGCAACTCCAAATCTTGAAGATATCAGGTTGCCGCGTGTTGAAGACATTCAGAATGGAGCTACTCAATTTAAGGGAATTAAATATATCAGATTGTGCTGAGTTGAAGGAATTGGTCATGGAGAGTGGTGGCGGTCTTCCGAAGTTGGAGAGATTAGATGTAAAGTCCCTATACAGCTTAGAGAGTATAGTTTGGAATGCAAAAACAATGCTGCAACTCCAAATCTTGAAGATATCAGATTGCCACGTGTTGAAATACCTAATTTAAAGGAAATAAGTATTGAACATTGTGCAGAGTTGAAGGAGTTGTCCATGGAGAGTGGTGGCGGTCTTCCGAGGTTGGATAGATTAGAACTACAGTCACTAGACAGCTTAGAGAGTATAGTGTGGAATGCAAAAACAATGTTGCAATTCCAAATCTTGAACATACAAGGTTGCCGCGTGTTGAAGACAATCAAAATGGAGGAGCTACCTAATTTAAGGAAATTATATATATTAGATTGTGCTGAGTTGAAGGAGTTGTCCATGGAGAGTGGTGACGGTCTTCCGAGGTTGGAAACATTATATCTACAGTACCTAGACAGCTTAGAGAGTATAGTGTGGAATGCAAAAACAATGTTGCAACTCCAATTCTTGTGGATATCAAATTGCGGAGTGTTGAAGACATTCAGAGTGGAGGAGCTGGAGCTGCCCAATTTAAGGGAATTATGGATATCAGATTGTGCTGAGTTGAAGGAGTTGTCCATGGAGAGTGGTGGCGGTCTTCCGAGGTTGGAGACATTATATCTAAAGTACCTAGACAGCTTAGAGAGTATAGTGTGGAATGCAAAAACAATGTTGCAACTCCAAATCTTGAAGATATCATGTTGCAGCGTGTTGAAGACATTCAGAGTGGAGGAGCTGCCCAATTTAAGGGAATTAAATATGTCATATTGTGCTGAGTTGAAGGAGTCGTTCATGGAGAGTGGTGGCGGTCTTCCGAGGTTGGAGAGATTAGAACTACAGTCCCTACACAGCTTAGAGAGTATAGTGTGGAATGCAAAAACAATGTTGCAACTCCAATTCTTGTGGTTATCAGGTTGCCGCGTGTTGAAGTCATTCAGAATGGAGGAGCTACCCAATTTAAAGGAAATACGTATTGAAGATTGCGCTGAGTTGGAAGTTGAGATTTGCAGTGTTCCAATGTTAAAGAAATTTACTCTGGAAGGTTTAAAGAAGTCAGAGAGTATTGCAAGACCATGAGTGTATGGAATAAAGAAACAATACCAGAACTTGAAGTTATAAAGATTATGGGTTGTGCGTTGTTAAAGAGATTGCCAATGGGAATGGACAAGTTGGAGAGGTAAGCTGGTGAGAAGGAATAAATTGGGAGAATGATAATGTGAAAATCAAGTTTTCTCAACTTTTTAGGCAAGAAGAACTAGAAGATGAAAATGCAGAAATAGAAGATGAAGGTGCAGAAAATGAAGATGAAGATAAATGATGAATATCAATATCAATATAAATATGAAGAATATGATTATGATGATGAAGATAAAGAAGAAGATTAATGTAATTAATGTTTTGTCCTTATATAATAAGGAGATTGATAATATGAAAATCAAACTTTCTTAATTTTTTTTTTTGTGGAATACAAGTTTGATTTTTTTTGAGAATACAAGTTTGAAGAATATTTCATGAAAACTTTAATATAATATTAATATTTTTCAAGTTTAATAAATGAAATGGTTTACTATAAATTACAAGTAAGTTTAGTGGTGAATCTCACTAAATATATTTTGAAAAAACAATAATATTAATAATTTTTAATTACAAATTATTTTGAAATATATTTTGAGGAAAAAAATAATATTAATATTTTTTAATTACAAATTTATTCCCATATTTTAAATATAACTAACTATTTTACATGCTCTTTCTAAACTTATTTATATGCATAAATATGGACTAAAATCTTTATAGGTTTAGTAAGTCTAGAAGTTTTAGTAGTTAAGTTGTGAAACTAGAAAATTAATGGTTTATTTTATTAAGAGTAAGGTAAGTTAAAAAGAAATGGTGCTCATCCTCAAGCTTCTTTATATCACAAAGTTTACAAATTAGCTCATCCCAAGATGTTTTGGGGTTTGTTCTATGACTAGTTTCATTATGAAAATCATGAACATTAATCTCGATTTTGACGATATTAATTTTGTTCTTTAATCTCGAAATGAGTTAACCAAAATATAAACTCCAATAATAATATTTTGTTCAATAGAATTTTTGTGGTGAGGTTTTTCAATCAAGTTCAGAAAAACCACAAAAAATAACGAACAAAATATTATTTTTTATAGAAATTAGTTGGTAGTCAAGATGCATTAATTTGAGGGGAGGCAGGCGCTAGAGGGGGGGGGTACTCTTTGATCTCGGAGGAAAAAAAAGCCTCAAGTTACCATTGGAATCTGGGAACGGAAACTAACAACAAAGCCGAGGCATACACATTACTAAAAGGAGTACAACTCGCCCAAACTAAGGAAATCCGAGAGCTTGTAGTCGTAGGGGACTCCAAAACCATAATAAGAACGATGATACAGGGAACAAACCCCAATGACCCAAGCCTAAAGCAAATCATGGACACAATCAGACTGGGCTCCCGAGATATCAGAACCACCTTCTACCACATTCTAAGGGAAAACAACAGTGAAGCTGATAATATGGCCAATGCAGCAATAGGGGCAAAGCCAGACGCCCTAAGTATAGACGAGGTCTCAACCCTAGCGCCCCTTTACTAATGAGCATATTGGATAGGAAGATGGTTGGTGCAAGAAGGTGCCACCCTTTGGGTACAAACAAAACCCCTAGGCACATGGGTAGGAAGGAATGCCGCTACACCCAAAATAAGAAGGAAGGGGGCTTATTCACGTAGTTAAGATTGGGCCCACAGGGTGAGTGGGTAAGTGGCCCCAACAACATAAGGTGGACGCTTGCAGTCGTCCACATGGAGCAGGGAATCGCAGGCCCACCAGGGGGCAAGCAGCACGAGCGGATCTCTCTGCTCGAGACAACGAGGTGGCTAACGACCCCAACGTCATCATCACGAAAGGTGTGAAATCCCTGGTTCGTGTGGGAAATCCTGACTCTCTCCCTCAAATGTGTGTGATTGCGGTATGCGACTCTCAACTCCCATAACGCAACAGCTCCCTCGACGTCAGCCTTACCTTCAATCTCCCTTCCATGGCGTCAGATGGAACAATCTGCAGGAATCCTCCCACGAACTCGCATGTAAGTACGCCATTTCCTTTCTCAGAAATCATGACGTCGTCCTTGTCCAGTCTTTAGCCCCTGTGGGACTTCCCATCAGCTCGTTTGTTTTCTCTAGTCCAGTTGTTATTTATCCTAACCTCGCCACCCCTGCGGTATGCCAAGCTTCTGTTAAGAGCGTCCTGGAACTTTCATTTTCCTAGCTCTGAGTCCTGCTTCCTGGCTTTTGTGACTCCCTTTCCCCCCTTCCTCAGAGCCTAATTTGGCCTCGCGCTTCTACACGACCACCTAAATTCCTCTCCTAGTAATCCTCAGAACTTTTGGGCTCCTATGTTATCTATGTCGCTCTCTATCTACCTCCTATTTAGCCGACCTCCCATGCCCCTGCAAATCTTCCTTTCATGTCCGCAGGCCAACTTCTCCTCTCCCTGCCTGGAAATCCTTCCTTGCGTCATGCAGAACCCTCAAGGGACGATTAGGTCTGGCCACTCCTCAGGAAACAACAAAATGCAGCAAGAAATAGTAGCTCAGGAGGACTCGGGAAGTTGGCCAGATGACTGGGAAGTAGACTGTGGCGGTTGTAGCAGTGTAAGAGTTCAAATGGGTGCAATGAGCACCAATCGTGCCTTCGAGCTGGAGACCTTATCCCAACACCGATTTCTGATAGGCAAGCTCCAAGATGAAAGCGACGCCCATCGCAGTCAAATTGAAACCAACCGCTTGAAGATCGAGATACTGCAGCAAATATTGGATCAGCTAGATGATTCACATTCTCCCCCAAGCAACTCGGGAGATCAACAGGGTTACTCAATGAACGTCCATTCGAACTCGGTCAACCAAGTACCTGACCTGAACGAACCTCTACTAGAATTCAAGTCGAACAAGCAGCGAACAAAAGTGGAAAAGGGTAATTAAGGTCAAATATTTGTATGTTTTGCTGAATAGTATATATCAGTGGTTCCTTTTTCCGAATCTATCCAGTAAATTCAACATACATAAATTTTGAAAACCTTGGGGGATGTTATTTACTATATGACAATCACCACTTTTGTAATCACCTCTCCTTAAGAGGGAACTCGAAACGGTCCGAGAGGACCTTTCTTTTGTAACACCAATGGATTCATCCACACAGTTAATATAATTTTCCCTGTTTTTGTTAAAAAAAAAAAGATGCATTAATTTCATTTAATATCAATACATTAAATCATTTTAAAAAAAGGTTTAACCTTGATACATTTAAAAAATAATTAATTATATAAGATATAAATTGTACTCTATGTTGTGGCCCTATTTAAGTACTCATGTAGAGTCAAATTCAACAAAATACTTGAAAGCACACAAGCTTGAGTACACAGAGTTTACGGGGTCATCTTATAAATACTCTATGCTTAAGTCTAGCATTTCCCTAAAGGCACCAACCTTTTGTACTAGTGTGTCACGATTGGTAGATTCTCTAGTATATTTGAGAATCTTCTATAACCACTTCCTTGGCCTTTATCTATGAGAATCATTATGTAAAGTAGATGTTGGTTGGAGAGTTGGTTGTTTTTGTCAATGTTGAATTATGTTATGAGAGACTTGTGCTCTTGTGATTTGTGCATGTTGTATGTATAATCTATCAATGTTGTGAGATATAATGCTAGTTCTACTAATACAATCGAAGATTGTTTAGCTCATGTTTATGTGCTTGTGGCATATTTGGATTATGTTTATATTGTTGTATTTACTATGCATACTTTTAGTTTTGTTATTTTAAATGAATGCATTTAAGGGTTAATGAATTCAACAACCCCATTAAATCTTCAATACTTTGCACATTACTAACACAACAACTTTCAAACATGCCTTGGGTGAGACCTCTTTATTCTTGAAGGATGAAAACGTTGGCACACTTGACTATATCGGGCCTATGTTGGACACAATCTGCAAACCTCTAGTCTACCATAGAGCTAACAACATGGTTTTGTTGTTGTGACCATAAAAAATGCATAGTAAAGGAGATATGGTGGAGGTTGGCGAATGTTGAGATTCAAAATTGGCTAGAAGTGATAATTCGTGAATTTGTGTGCTAAGAAAGTGTATTCTTGGGGGATGATGTTGCAAGATTCAAGTATAAATACTTGTTTGATTGTTTTGGATGAGATTTTTTGGGATGAATTCTTGGTGAACTTGCATGAATGGATGGAAAGACTTGCAAATAAGCATCTATGTTGGCTTCCGTGGTTGAGAATTAAGTGGACCACTAAGAACTTAATAAAGATCGAGCAACAATGACCATAAGTTGACCCAAGATATTGATTTTTGGTTTAAAGGTGCTATGGAAGGTTGTGCTTTCACATTTGTAGTGGATAGTCATTAGTCATTAACAAAGGCATTGGAATCTTTAAAGAAAGTACTACATAGAAGGTTGTTTGAGGAGATCCCTATCTAGATAAATATGTACATGGTGGAATGAGGTATGCTTCCAAGCCTTGTTGAGATGAAAACATAAGCCCTACGTGGGGGGTGGAAGATCAATGATGGTCAAGGAAGTGGAGCTTGAAAGAGAAAAATATAAGTAAAACTAAAAGTGTGTAGAGCTCATAGAAAGCTAGTGGCAAGAAGAAATGGAAAAGATCCACACTAGGTAGGAGTTTATGATGAGAATATACGATTCTAAGATGCATTTAGAATATGGAACAATGCATATGATGAGAGAAAGAAAGGAGTTTTGGCTAGACTTGAAAGAGATCAACAAGACGTGTTGATGTAGACAATTGAGGAGTTTGTAGAGTTGGGAGGAACCTTTGAAGAGTTGAGATGGTTGATGAGTGATGATACATGGGACACATGTTGTCGAACTATAGGTACAAAGACATGGCTGGAGCTTGCTAAGCCAGAAGTTGTTGTGGAAGCTATGAGGGACTAGAACTAGGAAGACACATTTGAAGATGTGTTTAAATATAGATTGTTCTGGGATTCTAACCTGGAGAGATATGCCATTGAGGAAGCAAGCCAAAATCATAGTGATGCTAGTCCATCCTACATCTTGCCCTCTTTTCCTTTTGATATTTGTAGGAATTTGGTGAGCATTGTTTCATTGAGCATACAAATGTTTGTAATTAGCAACAAGAGTACACTTGTTATAGTGGCCTTGAATAATGTAGGTGTGTCTGCTAGAGGCAATCAATGTCTGTCTTTAGCATTATCTAGTTCTATAAGTGTAGTTGTAGGAGCTACTTCTGTAGTACAATAGCTTAGATCATTGGGATTTGTGCTAGTTTAGAGTCACCGAATAAGAATGACAACATAGCAAAATGAAGCGTTTCTACAACTCTCTTTGTTTCACGACAGAGGAAATGAGGATGCAAAGCAACATTGTTTCTTTTGAAATGTGATCTAGAATGTGAAAAGGATAATAGATGTGATCCAATTGGTGGAATTCCAAACCATTCTATAGGGAAGAGAGCTACAATGGTATATGAAGTGCAAACATGTCCCACCTACTTAACATGGGGTGACTTTGGTTCAGTTGTGCGATAATCTTTGAAAGAGTTTCATAAGCCAAAATTTGAACACTAGAGTATGACCAGTGGTTCAAGGATTTGAAGAGTTATGCAACTCAAGAAATGTAGCACAAAAAATCGTTAATTGGTGGCCTATTATCCCATCTGCAAATTCCATTGGTGCAACAATGGTTGATGGCACAAGGAGAGGCATTGGAGTTTGCAATGCGACTAGAGTCCATCAAAGGACTGGCCGAGGCATCTATCTGTAATGTTCCTGACTTGGCTAGTCTAGGAAATGCTACTAATGTGTGTGTAGGATCAATGGTTTACAACATATAAATGATCATACAAATAATAAATGCGACAAAGCACTGCAAAGTTTGTATTATGATATCTCTATGGATTACAAAATGGTCGAATGCGGTTGAATAAACTGACAATACTTGAATAGATCAACAGACAAAGGATCTTAGCCGGAATACAAATAAGCAACTAAAAGATAATACCCGGAATATGGGAGCACTACGGAATCAATGGATGCGTTGGGACTATGGCAGCTCTGACGATAGTTGTTGGAAGTCTAGAAAGTTCACCTTGGGAGCTATACTTATCAGAATAGCCTGGAAACTGTCCCAAATGATGCGCCCTTCTCTAGTCCTCAGTACTGGTATCTGTCGGACCCCTCTGCTAAAGAATCTGGACCCCGGATGGATACCCCTAGGGAAATGCGCCCCTCTTCTTCTGGCAAAATGTGTCCTAGTGATTCCACTGTCAGAATTGGACGAGATATGTCTCAAAATGACCACCTTGGTCTACTGGGAAATGGGTCGGAAGGGTTTCCCTGAATCTGGTCTGATGCTTGCTCTGGAACCCCAAATGTGCCCACAAAAAGTGTCGCACATCCAAGTCTGGAAAATGCGTCCCAATTGATTCCTCTGTCGGAATTTGATGAGGAACCAGAAAAAAGGTGCATCTTGCCCTCCTCTCAAATGGGTCAGAGGGAAATCTCGGAATTCTCCCTGGATGGGATAAGTCGACTAAAAACCCTCTCAGAAGCTGGGCCCTCACTCTGGATGAATGCGCCCTTGCTGCTGAACATAGTGTAACTGATGTTGAAGAATGATGGAAGACCCGAATGATCTTTTCAGTGACTAGGGTGTGTCTCTCAACATCGAAATCAGCCACTGGTGTCTTCCTCCTGGAATCCATTGAACTATTTCTCCTGAGATGCGCCTCTTCTCC
Source organism: Picea engelmannii (assembly GCA_009831015.1). NCBI lineage: Eukaryota > Viridiplantae > Streptophyta > Pinopsida > Pinales > Pinaceae > Picea > Picea engelmannii. The sequence continues at coordinate 177,856 of ML791848.1, forward strand.
TCAATGACAAGTCATAATCGGCATAATAATGAATTAGGTCACTGACCCTTCCTTTATAGCTTTCCAAAACCCTAAATCATGTTGAAACCCTAATTCACTGTTGACTTCCAAAACCCTAAATCACTACTAAAACCCTAATTCATTGTTGACTTCTATTTTTAGCTCATAATGACTTAGAAGCTCTTTTAACCCTTTTTAGCTCAATGTCACTTTTTGAATATAACACCTGTGACTGGAGTGACCTCTAGTAACCCTGTTTACCCCTCTTTGGCCCTGGCTATAGTCTAACAGGGTGGTTTAGACCATTAAGCCTCCTCTCTGGAGCTCCTATTTGGAAAGGGACATTACAGTTCTCCCTTCCCGAAATTGCTTGTCCTCAAGCAATACCAGTCCAGGGTGCTGCAACACCCGCTCGCTCTCCCAAGTAGCGTCCTCTACTGGAAGCCCTCTCCATCTAATCAAACACTCTCCAATGACCCCGCTCCTCAATTTTCGATCCCGGAACTCCAAAACCTCCTCCAAAACTAACTCCAATTGTCCCTCCTCATCCAATGGGGGAAGCTCCTCTGATGTGCTAATGAATTGTCCCACTGCCTTTTTTAGGCAAGACACGTGGAACACGTTATGAATCTTGCTCCCCTCTGGAAGCTCTAGCTCATAAGAAACCTCGCCTACTCGGCGCATGATCCTGTAAGGACCATAAAATCTGGGCATGAGCTTCTCGGCCCCACTCTTCTTCAGAGATGATTGTTTGTACGGTTGGAGTCTCAAGAAAACCAAATCTCCAACCTCAAAGATGCGCTCTATCCTATGCTTGTCCACATTTATCTTCTGTCGGTTTTGCGTCATCTGCAGGTTCTCTTTCAACAACTTGAGAATCTCCTGACTCTCTATGATCCAATCCTTGGCCTTGGGAGCTCTGCTCTCCCCGAAGACCAAGTCTACCAAAGTGGGAGCATCATATCCGTACAATTCTCGGAAGGGTGTCATACCAATGGACATGTAGAAGGTGGTGTTGTAGCAATGTTCTCCTAAATGTAACCACTTTACCCACGTTCTCTGTTGTCCTCCTACATAGTTTTTCAAATACCCTTCAACCCACTTGTTGACAATCTTGGTCTTCCCATCTATTTGAGGGTGATAGTTGGTGCTAGGTGTCAACTCTGTCCCCACCAACCGAAACAAATCTCTCCAAAATGTCCCTATGAACCGACTGTCCCTGTCACTGACGATGTTCTTCAGCAACCCATGAAGTCCGAAGACCTCCCGGAAGAAAAGCTTGGCTACCTGAACTGCGTTGTACTCTGTCGATATGGCATAGAAGTGAGCAAACTTGGTCAATCTGTCAACCACTACATAGATACAGTCCTTACCCTGGACCTTGGGTAGACCTGTGATGAAGTCCATAGATATACTCTCCCATTTCTGCTCTAGAATGGGGAGTGGTTGAAGTAGCCCTGTTGAAAGAGCATGCTCTGACTTGTTCTGCCGGCAAGTCACACACTCACTGATGTGTCTCATAACGTCATGTTTGAGGCCCTTCCATGAGAACCTCTCTCTGATCTGTCTATAGGTTTTGAAAAACCCTTGATGGCCTGCTAGAGGTGAATCATGAACTGCGGTGAGGATCTTCTTCTTGAGCCCTGAATCTGGCACAAAGTAGACTCTATCCTTGTAAAATATGACATCGTCAATGACCCTATACCAGTCATCCTGTATCTGCCCATCCATCACCTCACAAGCGAACTTGTTCCTGGAATATTCCACTAACAAGTGGGATTTCCAATCTGTTAAAATCTCCATCAAAGAACATGTCACAGGTCTCCTCGATAGTGCATCGGCCACAATGTTCTTCTTCCCCTTAACATACTCTATGTCAAATTTGAATGCCTGTACCTTCGTCACCCATTTATGTTGGCACTCACTGAGGTCCTTCTACTCAAGGAAATACTTCAAACTGTTGTGATCAGTCTTGACCATGAATTTGTTGCCCACCAAATATTGTCTGAACTTGGTCAAGGCATGCATGATTACCAACATTTCCTTGTCATAAATGGAGTACAACCTCTCAGGTTGACTAAGCTTCTGGCTCTCGAATACAATGGGGTGTCCTCCCTGCATCAAAATTGCACCAATCCCTTCGCCGGATGCGTCACACTCTAGTACAAATGGCAAGGTGAAGTTTGGTAGTGCCAACACTGGACAAGTGCCCATGACTTCCTTCATGTGATCAAAGGCTTCCTGTGATTTCTTGGTCCATATGAAGGCCCCATGCTTGGTAAGATCTGTCAATGGTGCTCCAAGCTAAGAAAAACCCCGAATGACCTGCCTGTAATAGTTGCACAACCCAAAGAAGCTCCTCAATTCTGTCATGTTCTTGGGCTTCGACCAATCCAGAATGGCCCTGATCTTCTCTTGTTGCACCTATACCCCCTGTGCACTGATGACGTGGCCTAAGTAAAGCAGCTCTGTCATACCGAAATTGCACTTGGACTCTTTGGCATATAATGACTGTGCCTCCATGATGCTCAATACCTCATCCAGGTTCCTCATATGCTCTTTCCATGACCAACTATAGATCAAGATGTCGTCGAAGAAAACCAAGACTAATTTCTTTAACTGATCCTTGAATATATGGTTCATGCAAGACTGGAATGTAGCGGGTGCATTGGTTAGCTCAAATGGCATAACCAAGAACTCGAAGTGTCCAAAATGACATTGAAATGTTGTCTTCTCTATGTCCTGCTCTCGGATGCTGATCTAATGATATCCAGAGCGTAGATCAAATTTTGAGAAGAAAACTACCCCATGCAGTTCATCCATCAACTCGTCAATGCGTGGGATAGGGTATTGGTTCTTGATGGTTTTCTTGTTCAAGGCTCAGTAATCAATGCACATCCTCATGGTGCCATCCTTCTTCATAACTAAGACAACTGAAGAAGCAAATGGGTTGCTGCTCGGTCTGATGTGTCCCATCGCCAACAATTCCTTGATTGACTTCTCTATCTCATCCTTGAACCTCCTAGGATGACGATAGGGGGGGGGGGGGGGGGGGGGGGGGGCTGATCATAGGTTTGGCCCCCTCCTCCAACTCAATGGTGTGCTCAAACCCCCTGTCAAGTGGTCTCCCTGGTGGAATTGCCTCAAAGACATGTTGATGTCATCCCAATAAATTCTTGATCTCTGTGTGGTACTGTTGTTGACTGTCTGAATCCTTCTGAGTAGTGATCAAGCATTCTGCGACATATGCTACCTCCCCATGTCTGAATATCCTCTCCATCCTCTTGGTTGAAACTATCTTGGGTGCTCATGTCGACATACCTCTTAGAACAACCTTCTTCCCATCTCGATCTCTGAATCCCAATTCCAAGGTTTGGTAGTTGGTAGTGATTTTTCCCAAGGTAATCATCCACTGAACTCCTAACACCACATCTGTGTCCAATAGGTCAACCACATAAAATGTGTCTCTCACTGTGTAGTTTCCTAACTTCATCTCTAAGTTTGGAACTCTATCTAGACACTCCACTGTGTGTCCATCTATTACCGCAACATCAAACCGCTCAAACTCCTCTGTCTGAAGTGCCCGTCTCGATACTAGTGAAGCGTCGATGAAGTTGTGGGTGGCCCCACCATCTATCAGGGCGATTGCCCATTTCCCCTGAATAATCCCTCTTATACGGAGGGTATCATACCTGGGAACACCAAAAAGGGTCGTTATGACTCCTCCCTTTGTTGGTTTCCTCCTGTTAGCCTGCTCTGGCAGTTGTGGGACTACTGGAGGATGGGCTCCTGCCGGTTTCGGTGGTCTACGGGGAGGCTGCTCCTCTGCTAGTGCTGACTCCTCCTTTGAACTAGTGGATCCATTGTCCTGCTCCTCCTCCTCACTGTCCACGTTGTCTGTTGCTACCTCAATATAATGAATCTCTCCCTTGCCCATGCACCTGTGGCCTGGGACCCAAGGATCTCTGCAGTTGAAGCAAAGCTTCTTCCTCATAAGCTCTCGCCTAGTCTCATCATCCAAATTCTCCTTGCCCTTCCATTCTCTTTGGAATGGCTTCCTGTCTCAATCCCTCTGGGGCACAAATGGTTTGGAGAAATTTTTAGTCTTTGGCACTGAGTCTTCCAGATCTCGAGTGCGAAGGATGGCATCCTGCAAAGTGGGAGGCCTGTATGCCTTCACCCATTCTCTCAAAGGCTCTGTGAGTCCTTCTATGAATAGCATGATTAGCCTGGGCTCTGATATATCTGTCACTGCCACGACTACCCGCTTAAACTCTGTGATGAACGCCTCTGTTGTGCCAGTTTGTCTCAACTGGGCTAGATCCCTAAAGTGTATCTCGGGATCCTTCCTGTCAAACCTGTCCATGAGACTATCTGTAAACTCCCTATAGGAGGTGATGCGACTGTGACTCAATGTCACTAGTCCATGATACCACCACTTCTGTGCCTCACCCTCCAAGTGTAAGGTCGCGAAATTGATGGCCTCTGTCTTGGTCATTTGGTTGAGCTTGTAATACATGTCTATCTTATGTACCCAATCTCTGGTGGTGTATTTGGATGATCCGTCGAAAGAAGGGATGGTGAGTTTCCCAACTTTTCAGATGAAATCGTAGTTATGCCCCTGATGCTGTTGTGGTCCTCCCCTCTGCGGCTCTCTGGGGCGGTTCCTAAGTCTGAGTCCACAGTACTCGACTAAGGTCATGTCCTGATTGAAGTCATGACCCAATGCTATGTACTCCCTCCTATACTCTGCAATGTTGTTTTCATGAGTGGGTGGCCTCTGTGCTATCGGTGGTGGTGTTGCTACCGAGGGTGCCCTCTGGAAACTGGGAAACAAGGGTCTGGGAATCCTACTCGCAGAGGTGTATGTGCGAGAGAGTGACTGGGGTCTACTGCCTGCTCCTGAGTTCCCTTGTGCTGCATGCAGGACTTGTGTGTCTGGGGTGCCCACTCTAGCCAATCTATCAACCACATGTGCCAAGGACTGAGACATGGTCTGTTGACTAGCTAACATATCGTTGATAACCTGCATGAAAGTTGTCTCTGGATCTACAGGGGCCTTGCCACTGCCCTCTGGTCACTCATATATGTTTCCTAGCATCCTCTCTGCCTCGCGCTCAGCCTCACGCTCTGCCCTTCTCTCTGCTTCTTTGTGTGTCTCTTCCTCTTCCTCTGAGCTAGGAGGAAAAGGGGGAAAATCAGGCCTATGCCTTCTTTCCTTATGCCTGTTGTAAGTGACATATTCGTCACCTACGTGTTCACGGCCCTCTGGGTCTTCTGTTTCACTCATTGTCTTTAGTCATGGGCTGGCAGGACTAAATCTCTGATACCACTGTAATGTTCATGACTTGGCTAGTCTAGGAAACACTGCTAATGTGTGTGTAGGATCAATGGTTTACAACATATAAATGATCATACAAATAATAAATGAGACAAAGGACTGCAAAGTTTGTATTATGATATCTCTGTGGATTACAAAATGGACGAATGTGGCTGAATAAACTGACAATACTCGACTAGATCAATAGACAAAGGATCTTAGTTGGAATACAAATAAGCAGCTAAAAGATAATACCCAGAATATGGGAACACTACAGAATCAATGGATGCGTTGGGATTATGGCAGCTCTGAGGGTAACTGCTGGAAGTCTGGAAAGTTCTCCCTAGGAGCTATACTTCTTGGAATGTCCTGGAAACTGTCCCAAATGATGAGCCCTTCTCTAGTCCTCAGTACTGTTATCTGTCGGACCCCTCTGTTGATGAATTTGGACCCCGGATGGATACCCCTGGGGGAATGCGCCCCTCTTCTTCTGGAAAAATGTTTTCTAGTGATTCCACCATCGAAATCGGACGAGATATGTCTCAAAACGACCACCTTGGTCTACTAGGAAATGGGTTGGAAGGGATTCCCTGAATCTGGTCTGATGCTCGCTCTGGAACCCCAAATGTGCCCACCAAAAGTGTCGCACGTCCATGTCTGGAAAATGCGTCCCAGTTGATTCTTCTTCCATAATCTGATGAGGAACCAAGCAAAATATGTACCTTTCCCTCCTCTCAAATGGGTCGGAGGGAAATCTCGGAATTCTCCATCGATGGGATAAGTCGACTAAAAACCATCTCAGAAGCTGTGCCCTCACTCTGGATGAATGTGCCCTTGGTACTGAACATAGTGTAACTGTTGCTGAAGAATTATGTAAGACCTGAATGATCTTCCCGATGACTAGGGTGTGTCTCTCAACACTGAAATCAGCCACTGGTGTCTTCCTCCAGGAATCCACTGAACTATCTCTCTTGAGATGCGCCTCTTCTCCTCAATGACAAGTCATAATTTGCATAATACTGAATTAGGTCGCTGACCCTTCCTTTATAGCTTTCCAAAACCCTAAATCATGTTGAAACCCTAATTCATTGTTGACTTCCAAAACCCTAAATCATTGTTGAAACCCTAATTCACTGTCAACCTCTATTTTTAGCTCATAATGACTTAAAAGTGCTTTTAACCCTTTTTAGCTCAATGTCACTTTTCAAATATAACACCTGTGACTAGAGTGACCTCTAGTAACCCTGTTTACCCCTCTTTGGCCCTAGCTATAGTCTAACGGGGTGGTTTAGACCATTAAACCTCCTCTCTAGAGTTCCTATTTGGAAAGGGACATTACACTATCTCAGGGATGGCTCTTGGATTGGCCTAGTTCTAGTATCAACTGATGGATTTATTAAAGAAGATTAAGGCATTGGTGAAGAAAAAGTAGAATGCAAGGGTAGTTGTGTGGTGCACCCTTTTCAAAATAGAAGGTCATTTAAGACATGATTTCCCCACAACACAAATATATGCTATTGTTGTAGTGAATATGCATGTAGGAAAGATGGATGTCAAGATCTACAAAATATGTAGGAATCTTGGTAATGATCCCCGTCATTTCCCACTACTACATAACTACATCTATGGAGGTTGTGTATTGAAAATTTTGTAGGGTGAATGCTTACCATGCAAAGGATTGTCACACATTGTTCGCATTAGCAAAGTGATTTGATAAAGATTTTTTTTTGTCATATAATCGATAGTGTTGGGTATGTGTTATATTTTTTGCATGATTAGTCCCACAAATTTTACTTTGCATTGGGGGGATCAGAGAGGGGTCGGAGCCCCAAATTGTTTTTAGGTTGTTTTTTACCAATGGTCTTTTGGTCTATTGTATTATAATTACGGTTAAGGAAACTAATTCAGGTTGATGGGTTAGGGTTTTGGATGCTATAGAATCATATATATTGTATTGTAAATGGTGAATTTAATACAATGAGAGTTAGAGGTGTGTCTCTAAACATTTGTTGGTTTTCTCAATTAAGGGTTTCCATGTAAATTTCTGAGTAATATGTCTGAATCCTATTGTTTTCCTTTTTGTTTTATAAAGAATCTATGTGTGCATTTCTATATTGTAAATGTTTGAAACTTACACATAGGAGTTGGAGGCAGAGGCATCAAAATCAAGATAATTGAGCTTTTTAGAATGATGTGAATAATCCTTTGCCATGGTGTTGCAACTATAATGAAGTGGGGCACATTGCATGACATTGTTCATCGTGGTGTCAAAATTGTTGTGACCACTGTTAAAAGACCAGGGATAACACTAAGGATTGTTTGAAGTTGATTGAAAAATGGGAGGCACAAGATAGAAGGTAGTGCATAGCAAATGTGGAAAATTTTGAACCTAGGATTTGTTAGGGACCTAACCTACCTAACCCCTAAAGTGGGTAGAATAATATATTTCCATGTAATAAAGGTCAATATTAATAAGACCTAACAATAAGGAGGAATAAGTCAAATGTAAGAAGACCTAATAGAAGCTTCCACTTCTAGAAGGATCTTCCTCTAGATTGTTCTTTTGGATAGATATATTTAGTATAAATAGGAATAGAGGGTATGAGAAGTTTTCTCTTGGATATTATTGTAATAGAGCTCTGCTCTACTGGAGATTTCCCCCTCGAATAGACAAGTGAACATTGCTATCGGTAATCAAAGTGCTCATTTTGGTGTTATTCTGGTATTATTATGGTATTGTTTTGATATTATTATGGTTATTTCCTTGTTTCTCTACCATTTCTAGCTAAAATATTTATGTTTTGCATACTATTTTATATCTGGAATACTACAAGTGGTATCAAAGCACTTTCCTCGGCATAAAATTGTGGGATAATTTTTTTTAGGGTAGAGACGTATTTCGGTGTCTCAAAGCTACAGAGATCTGTCGTTGCGTGCATAAACCCACCATTGGGGAGTCATACACGTAGGAAATACAAGAGGTACTCAAGCGCACATTTGTCGGCCACCCTTGTAACCCCTATTGGTATCCCTTCGAGTGGTAGCACATCTAACAACACCTGTATACGGATCGACCTAGATTTCATGAAGCCCTGCATAGATAAACCGATCGACCACCTGACTGCTATAGTGACACCGAGAATAACACTCGGGAAGATACTCTCTAGTACCTGGGTAGTCAGGTAGTACGACTAAGGGCACGGTCTCGCCTCCTTAGTTGGTGCCCTGAGAGATTGGGCCGAGTAATACTGGACCCCGTACGTATACTAGAGAGCTATAACACAGGGGAAACCCTTGTCTGTAGAAAACCTGAATATCCTACCCTTGGGGATAGAAACAAAAATAGAACATATAAGATCTATTGTCGTGCAACTGTGCCTTCTGCATTCTAGTTGCAAAATTACTACACATTTCTTCCTGTTAAGCATTTGGGCATTTCGTCACTGTAGTATTCTTCAGGCCAGAGTATAACTTATTTGGGACCTATTCCATTGGATTCCTCTTTTCTCCCTGATTGTAGTCATACCCTTCATGTTTAATCCTTTTTTTCAGTGGATCTGACCCCTTCCTAGTTTCCCTATTTTGCCGCCTATTCCATTATATTTCCCTTCTAGCGATGATCGTCGTGGTACCTGTTGGTCACTATAATTGCTTATTTAATCTAAACAATCAAGTGCTACATAAATTGTCAACCCAGGGAAGTCTGTTTATTTCAAAGGTAACCACGCACTATATATGCTCAATCTCAAAAGCAACCTAGAGTTGTAGTAAAAACTATATTAATCACACTTGCCTTGAACAAACTAAAGTTCTAACTTGAATTACAAGAAAGCAATCTACCTATTGCAGAGCTCAAAATTTAAAGAAATGATTAATTGAAGAATCCTGGATTACATTAAAATAACAACAAGATACTGCAACAGGAAAGACCAACTATTCTGTAACCAGAGAACATGACCCTATTCCCAAAGCAGGAATCTTCAGCACCTATTTCCGATCGTCACACTTCATGAACTCATTGCTTAACTGAAATAATTGACATACACATTGAAGGCTATCTATCTCTTAACAGAGAACAAGACCCTATTTCCCAAGCAGGAAACTTTAGCACCTGTTTCTGATTAGCACACTTTCATGAACTCATTAATGCACTGAAAGCTAACTATCTCTAACATAGAACAGGACCCTATTTCCTAAGCAAGAAACTTCAACACCTGTTTCTGATTAGCACACTTTCATAAACTCATTAATGCACTGAAGGCTAACTATCTCTAACAGAGAACATGACCCTATTTCCCAAGCAGAAAACTTCAGCACCTGTTTCTGATTAGCACACTTTCATGAACTCATTAATGCACTGAAAGCTAACTATCTCTAACAGAGAACATGACCCTATTTCCTAAGCAGGAAACTTCAGCACCTATTTCTGATTAGCACACTTTCATAAACTCATTAATGCATTGAAGTCTAACTATCTCTAACAGAGAACAAGACCCTATTTCCTAAGCAGGAAACTTCAGCACATGTTTCTGATTACCAAGCTTTCATAAATTCATCAAACAAGATTGCTAACTAAAATGATAAACATTTACCCAAGCATGAATCACATGAAAACTATGTAACGTTCAGTAAAGCAGAGTTTTCAGCAAGACAAAGTTCAGTAAAGTAGTGTTTCAGCAAAACAGAATTCAATAAAGTAGTGTTTCAGCAAAACATAATTTAATCAAGGCATAAATAGAGATCACACTAACACACTTCAAAATTAACGGGTGAATCTTGTGAAGAAGGTGGGCCCTCCCTTCTCACAAGATTCCCCTGCAACGAGAAGGCTAGAGAGAAATGCTTAGAATAGTATTTTATTCATCTGTCAATGTATCATATGGAATGAAGTACGTCCTTCTCTGTAAACCCTTCTTAGTACACCAAACCGAAGATCCTCTCGAATGGTGATTTCCTCTTATTTAAAGAGGAGGATCCATTCGATATAATTTAATCAACTAATTACAGGTGTACATCTGAGTCCTATTCTTAGTCAGATCAACTTTCTAAACTGGAATAGGATATCCTACTCTCCCGCAAGAGAATGCTATTGCAAGTGTTGAGTGAGGTGTTGTTGTTGTGGCTGGAGTAACAGCTTCTTTATTTGTCTCTTGTTACTGTTGTTGTATGTTGTTTCAGCATCGCAAATTGTGGGTTGTTTCAGCCACGGGATTTGCGTTCTAACTGTTTCAACATCGTTGACCATGGACTGTGTAACAACTTCTACTGTGTTTCAACATCGTTGACCACGGACTGTGTAACAACTTCTTCTGTGTTTCAGCATCGTTGACCACAAACTGTGTAACAACTTCTTCTGTGTTTCAGCATCGTTGACCACGGACTATGTAACAACTTCTTCTGTATGAGTTGTTGTTTCAACCACAGGATTTGCGTGCTTTAACTGTTTCAGCAACAGGCCTCAATGCTAATCTGCAGTTCGAACTGTTTCAGCACTTATACATTTCTGATCAAAGGTTAAGTACGAGAGTAATGTAAAATTATATGCAAAACAGATTAAACATATAGTAAAGAGAAGAGGCGTTGTACACCTTTGGAAAGATAGCGTAAAGTGATAATATGAGTTTAAATGTGAGTGAAACAAGAGTGTAATGGTGGAAAAAAGTGTGGGCAAAAAGGTACATTGTATGGTCCTAACATCCCCCCCAACTTAAAATGTTGCATGTCCTCAGGCAACTTCACTCTGAATCTGAATCTGAATACCGACTCTGAGCGTGCAAGTTACTCAAGCAGTAGCTGTGGGAGGTGATGTCTGTTGGAGCTCTGAACCCTTGAATGCGTTGTAACCTTTGCCAAGCTACTGTTTCTGTCTTCTTAGGCAACTTATAATGGATTTGATATCTCTCTGCTGGCAACTAGAGAATAGGAAAATAAAACCGGTACCCTATCCATCTTTCAGCACACTGCTAAACACACTTGATGTAGTTAGGTACCCTGGAGATTGCTATCTCGAGATTAGTAGGGCTAAAAGGATTGTGTTCCTGTCTTTTCTCAGTAGATTGCTGCCAAAACAAGTTGTTTTCCTGTAGGGCAACAATCTCTATGGATCTGATGCAGTGTTGACAATCCTAAAGCACTGTTGATTGTAGTTGTTGAACGTGTTCAGTCATCCCTGGTTTCTTTAAAAACTAATAATATTCTATAACAAAGGTGGCTGCATTTTGTAGCTCTGGCCTTATCCAAAGAAGGTGGTTATCCTCATTGTGCTTGGAAACCAGGAAGTCATCCTACCATGTAATCTGATTGTGGAGAAAGGAGGTGAATGCCCGAATCTGGATGTCACCGACAAGAGGATTAAGGTTAAGCTGTCTGTTCTCAGGATGGCCTCATTATGAAAATATGCCTCACAGAGGAGGTGTTGATCCATAGCAGAGGCTTCTGCAAAGGTTTTGACAAAATCTGTTGGATGTAGCACTTCATGGGGTCTGCCTTCTGTGATTGATTTGATCTGAAACCATGTAAGTCGTTCCATGAGGAACAAAGAGTAATTGCAGGATGGTTTCCTTGCAGCCAATAACTTTTGTACCAAGTCAAATATCAGGAGCAATCTACCTTTTAACTCTTTGTTCTGTTTCTTAAGGGCACGAGCTTCCTGGCGCGTTTGCTCCAAAGCTTCCTAATTTGAGTAGGTATGATTTATCCATATTTGTCTGTGTTCCTGCGGGCTTTTGGCATGTGTAACAACAAACTCTTTTTTCCATTTTTCTATTATTGTCTGCTCATCCCATGGCCGAGTTTGTGTTTTAGCGTTTCAAGTGGTAGGCTGAGGTAGGGTCTGAGTGGCCTGTTCCACAAGGGTGTGGGTATTGATCTAGATGGGAGGGGCAGATTCCTCAATAGGCACTGTTTGTACAACTTTATTAACAAAAGCAGGGGTTTTATATTTGACATTTGTTGCAGGCCAGGGTTCAGTCTCAATTTTGGAAGGTCCTGCTGGTTCTTGTGTTTCAGTTGTAGCTGGTTCTTGTGTAATAGCAGGTTCTTCTTCTTTGACTGCAAAAGTTGAAGGAGCAGGAGAAGATCTTGGCATTGGGATTTGAATTACTTTGTAGCCTGCTTGATAGTAGATGTCCCCACATTGACAACACATATATTCTCTACACAGATTCTCTGTTGTAATTCCTTCTGACATGGTCGTTGTGCGAGCTAGGGTGTACAAATTAAGTTCCTTCTCATAGGATTCCTTTGCTGCGGCTAGCTCTTGCTTGTAGGCTTCCAGTTCAGATTTTAGAAACTCATTTTCTTCTAAGACAGAGGCCATTATTGGTTATTGTTGAGGAGTGACTGATTCTTGTGGAGCAGCTACAGGATCGGCAACTGCTTCTTGTGTTTCAGCTTCTTGATGTAAGGAAAGTAATGTTGCAGCACCCTGGAACTCTGATTCTTGTATCTCAGTATCAGTATCAACAGCTGGTTCTTGTGTTTCAACTGTAGTTGGTTCTTGTGTGGCAGCTATGGCTGGTTCTTGTGTTTCAGCCACTGAATGAGTAGTTGGTTCTTGTGTTTCAGCTACTGAATGGGTAGTTGGTTCTTGTGTTTCAGCTACTTGATTTAAAACAGATGATGTTGCAACACCCTGGGCATCTGGTTCTTGTGTTTCAGTGCCCGTGGGTGGAATAGACAAAGATTCCGGCATTTGGGAGGTTGGAGGTGTACGGGGTATTAGTCGGATAGGTTGGGGGTCTAGGGCAGTGGTAGTAGTGGATGCCCTTGTTGAGGCCCTTGTTCGTTTTCTTTGTAAAAAGGGCAGAAAGAAAGGAATTTGCTTTCGTTTTCGTGGGGGTTTTCCTCAATGATGGGGCAGGGAGAATTGTCTGGCTCAGAATCATCGCTAAGAATATGAAGGGAAGGAGTGGATGATTCTGGTAAAGTGTGGGGCGGGCTTGGTATGGTAGGGGGGTTAATTGGACTGATTGGTTTTGTAGGCGGACTGTTAGGTATTTCTGGAGAGTCTGGAGGGTTTTGTGGTTGTTGTTCCTAAAGATTTTTAGGAATTTCAACGGCTTCTTGGGGATCTATAGGTGGGTTGTTTAGTGGAAGGTTTTGTTGGGAAAAACCCTTTTGGATAAGTAGTTGAACGAGACAGTGATGGGTGAGTGAAAGGGCGGGATCTTTAGCCTTTTTACAGTAGTGCGACATATTTTTAAGACAACCGAGCAAATAATAAGGAATGTTCACCAATCTATTATGCCGTAAATGAGACAACAGGACAAAATCATGCTGGTAGACTACCTGGTACCGGCCTTCGCAGGTAAGGTAGTGTTTGACGAATTTTGCAACTTTTGGCCATGGAGGCGGCAACGAGCTGAGTCGGACACCCCGGCCTTTAGGTTCAATTTGTTCCCCTGGCAAGAGGAAATCCTGTTGGGCACTCAGGATGATATGTTTGCAGCTGAACATGCGAATGCCATTGGTAGGGAGACCCGAAACCTGCGTTGTATTTTCTTCTGTAACTGAAATCCAAACCCCTTGAACAATGTAATGGTCTTCCTGGAGATTTTGAGCAAACTGGAGAACCTGTTGTTGATCATACCACTGGAGTCTCTGAAAATAACCGAGCCATCCTGCCTGCAGAAAAATTTGATAGGCTACTGGATAGTGTTCTAACAGGGATGTCGTGGCGGGTTCGTACCATATAACAAAGTCTCCCATAGCTACCAGCTCGGTAAAATACACCGTCAAAGAGTTGAGTAACAACTTCTGTGCAGAGTAAGTTTTTCGAATGAAGGCATGCGAATGGTGGTGAGACGAACGAAAGGATGGTAAATAGGAATGGCGGTGGTGAATTCGTGTGAAATGATGGTATAAAAGTTTGATATCTCCTTCCCCCCTTTTAAGTGCGGCTCATAATGATTTTGCATGAGTGGTAATGATGAGTTGGAATCTTCTCATTAACTATAGCTTAATTGTATTTACATAAAATTTACATACCTCGCCTTTACCTTTTGATTCGTACTTCAACAAAATATAATGCATGTCCGTAATAGTTTTGAAGTGGCCGTGGCGAAGACTTTTAATTTGTTGGATGAATTGTATCAAGGATTTGTTGACTGGAAGGACAAAATGTAGTATGAGAGCGCAAAAATCTTATTGACAGGAAATGCCGAAAAATTGGTGTTTCAGCTATAGGAGGAACAGAGAAATGTTTGTTGAAGAGTGATGTTGCAAAATAATGCTGAGGAAGTGGTGTTTCAGCCGTAGAAAGAAGGGTGATACAATTGTTGGACGGTGTTGTTTCGTCGATGGGGAAATGTGAAGAACTGTTGAACAATGGTGTTTCAGCAATGGAAGAAAATGGCGGGAAGTTGGCTGGACAGTGGTGTTTCAGCAATGGGGAAAATGGTAAAAGGTTGCTGACAGTGGTGTTTCAGCAATGGAGAAAATGGTGAAAGCTTGCTAACAATGGCGTTTCAGCAATAGGGAAAATGGTAAAAGGTTTCTGACAGTGGTGTTTCAGCAATGGGGAAAATGGTGAAATTTTGCTGACAAGGGTGTTTCAGTAATAAGAAAGCTTGCCTCTTCTTGAAGTAGGATCGTCCTTTCTTAGTGGGCCTGTGCTTTGATCGGGAATTTGCAAAAATCGATTGTAACATGGTATTTCTTGACAGGGATTATTAGTAAATGAAATCTAATCTAATACTAAAGAAACTAACTTAAAAAGGAATTAATTGCAATGAGGGGTAGGAGCCCCCTCTAAAAAGAGGTAATGAGAGTCTGCCACACATGTGGCCTTAAAATCTTCTTTGGAAATAGGGCGCTGGTACAGACGGAGCCGGTGACCATTTACAAGTAACAGTGTTTTAGAGTCATCAATTGTGAGGAGCCTTACTGTTCCATTGGGGGAAACAGTGTCTACTTCATAGGGTCCAAGCCATCTTGTACGCAGTTTCCCTTGAAATTCTTTGAACCAAGAGTCAAACAGTAGGGCCCAATTACCTTTTTGGAACTGCTTATTCTTGATAGTTTTGTCATGCCATTTTGATCTTTATTGTTGAATCATAGTTGTCTGATGAATGGCATCTAATCTTTTCTCATCCAATTCATTAAGCTGCTACAACCTGGCTGTCTGTGCATCGATCAAATCAAGGTTGACAGCTAAAGCAGTCCTTAAGGTTTTGATTTCAAATTCCACAGGAAAGACATCACTCCTTCCATAGACTAATTCATAGGGAGAGAATCCTGTAGTATTTCTCCAGGTAGTTCTGTAGGCCCATAATGCTTCAGGGAGCCTGTAGGACCAACCCTTTCTGTTTTCCTTCACTGTTTTTGTGAGAATGGCTTCTGTTACTTTGTTTGTGCTTTCCACCTGTCCATTGTCTTGGGGGTGGTATGTTGTAGTCATTCTATGTTGAATATGATCTTTTTGAAGGGTGGCTTTGAAACCATGAGAAGTGAAAGGAGGTCCTCCATCTGTAACTAATTCTCTTGGCACTCCAAATCTGATGAAGATGTCTTCAAATAAGAAATCTATAACTACTTCTTCGATCGCTCTATGGAGTGCTTTAGCTTCCACCCATTTAGTCATATAGTCTGTGCATACCACTATGTAAACTTTTTGATTGGATGGGGGGTTAATGGGTCCTACAAAGTCTAAGGCCCATCTTTCAAATGGTTCAAGTACTATCTGGGAGTTTAATGGCATTTCATCTCTATGATTAGGTTGGCCCACTCTTTGGCAGCTATCACAGGCCCAGACATATTTCTTTGCATCTTTGAAAAGTGAGGGCCAATAGTACCCCATCCTGAGAATTTTATGTGATGTTCTCTTACCAGCAAAATGCCCTCCACAAGGGCCATCATGACAAGCTTTTAGTAGATCATAAACCTCATCTTCTCTAATGCACCTTCGGATTTCTTGATCAGGTCCTGTATGGAAAAGACACCCACTTATCCAGCTATACCGAGCACTTTGT
>ML791848.1:197467-215550 GCA_009831015.1 Picea engelmannii
CAGTCATCCCTTACTCCTTTTAATAATATAGTTTTGAGAATATCTTTACTTACATTGGGGTGACTGGATCTTTGTAGATTATACTGTAGCCTTTCTACAAAGTCCTCCAGATTTTCATCCTCTTTCTGCATCATCTTAAATAGATCCTCCCTCTTTTCTCTTGTTCGGCAATAGTCATGGTATTTATTCAGGAATTTCTATTTCATTTGGTCCCATGTTGTGATTACATGGCCTCCAAGACTCATGAACCATCTTAATGCATTTCCTTTTAATGTTGCTGGAAATAGCTTTAATTTTTGAGCATTGGAAACGTAATCATAACTTCTTCATAATATATCAAACTCGAAAAGGAATTCATCGGGATCTTCTGAAGACAAACCATGAAAATTAGGTAGTGCTGAGAGTGGAATGTTCTTCATGGGGGATACCCCTCTAAGAAGATCACCAATAGGAAATCCTAATGTGGAGAAAGAGTTTTCATCATTTACCTCTCCTTCAGGACCTGTTTGTTCTTCATGATGCAATTCTTCATTGTACTCATCCATGTTTTCTTATGTCTGCTCCCCTGCTACGCTTGCTTTGTCCTCAATGTTTCCTGCTGGTTTCTAGACTGTCTCAGGACTCCAAACTTCTTTCCCCGTTTCAAAGTTTGCTTGAAATGAAGGTTGGGATTTTGGTTTCCGAGAGTTTGGTCATTGAGCAACAGATTCAGACTTTGATATAATCTCGTCAATATAAGTCTTTCTTCCTCCTCTTCCTCTTCCCCTACCACCTGTAGGGTCAGTGTCTTTGGGGTCTCCGCGTCCTTTCATGCAATCTTTGTATCTGAAAAATCATAAGTGCTTTTGAAATCTATAATTACCTTCCCCGACAACGACGCCAAAATGTTGGTCACTATAATTTCTTATTTAATCTAAACAATCAAGTGCTACATAAATTGTCAACCCAGGGAAGTCTGTTTATTTCAAAGGTAACCATGCACTATATATGCTCAATCTCAAAAGCAACCTAGAGTTGTAGTAAAAACTATATTAATCACACTTGCCTTGAACAAACTGAAGTTCTAACTTGAATTACAGGAAAGCAATCTACCTATTGCAGAGCTCAAAGTTTAAAGAAATGATTAATTGAAGAATCCTGGATTACATTAAAATAACAACAAGATACTGCAACATGAAAGACCAACTATTATATAACCAGAGAACATGACCCTATTCCCAAAGCAGGAATCTTCAACACCTGTTTCTGATTGTCACACTTCATGAACTCATTGCTTAACTAAAATAATTGACATACACACTGAAGGCTATCTATCTCTTAACAGAGAACAAGACCCTATTTCCCAAGCAGGAAACTTCAACACCTGTTTCTGATTAGCACACTTTCATGAACTCATTAATGCACTGAAAGCTAACTATATCTAACAAAGAACAGGACCCTATTTCCTAAGCAGGAAACTTCAACACCTGTTTCTGATTAGCACACTTTCATAAACTCATTAATGCACTGAAGGCTAACTATCTCTAACAGAGAACAGGACCCTATTTCCCAAGCAAGAAACTTCAACACCTGTTTCTAATTAACACACTTTCATGAACTCATTAATGCACTGAAAGCTAACTATCTCTAACAGAGAACAAGACCCTATTTCCTAAGCAGGAAACTTCAGCACCTATTTCTGATTAACACACTTTCATAAACTCATTAATGCACTGAAGGCTAACTATCTCTAACAGAGAACATGACCCTATCTCTAACAGAGAACATGACCCTATTTCCTAAGCAGGAAACTTCAGCACTTGTTTCTGATTACCGAGATTTCATAAATTCATCAAACAGGATTGCTAACTAAAATGATTAACAATTACCCAAGCATGAATCACATGAAAACAATGTAACGTTAAGTAAAGCAGAGTTTTCAGCAAGACAGAGTTTAGTAAAGTAGTGTTTCAGCAAAACAGAATTCAATAAAGTAGTGTTTCAGCAAAACAGAATTTAATCAAGGCATAAATAGAGATCACACTAACACACTACAAAATTAACGGGTGAATCTTGTGAAGAAGGTGGGCCCTCCCTTCTCACAAGATTCCCCTGCAACGAGAAGGCTAGAGAGAAATGCTCAGAACAGTCTTTTATTCATCTGTCAATGTATCATATTACAATCTGGAATGAAGTACGTCCTTCTCTGTAAACCCTTCTTAGTACACCAAACCGAATATCCTCTCGAATGGTGATTTCCTCTTATTTAAAGAGGAGGATCCCTTCGATACATTTTAATCAACTAATTACAGGTGTACATCTGAGTTTTATTCTTAGTCAGATTGACTTTCTAAACTGGAATAGGATATCCTAGTCTCCTGCAACAGAATGCTATTGCAAGTGCTGAGTGAGGTGTTGTTGTTGCGGCTGGAGTAACAACTTCTTTATTTGTCTCTTGTTACTGTTGTTGTATGTTGTTTCAGCATCGAAATCGCGGGTTGTTTCAGCCACGGGATTTGCGTTCTGACTGTTTCAGCATCGTTGACCACGGACTGTGTAACAACTTCTACTGTGTTTCAACATCGTTGACCACGGACTGTGTAACAGCTTCTACTGTGTTTCAGCATCGTTGACCACAGACTGTGTAACAACTTCTTCTGTGTTTCAGCATCGTTGACCATGGACTATGTAACAACTTCTTCTGTGTTTCAGCATCGTTGACCACGGACTGTGTAATAGATTCTTCTGTATGAGTTGCTATTTCAGCCACAGGATTTGCGTGCTTTCACTGTTTCAGCAACAGGCCTCAATGCTAATCTGCAGTTCGAACTGTTTCAACACTTATACATTTCTGATCAAAGGTTAAGTACGAGATTAATGTAAAATTATATGCAAAACAGATTAAACATATAGTAAAGAGAAGATACGTTGTATACCTTTGGAAAGATAGGGTAAAGTGATAATATGAGTTTAAATGTGAGTGAAACAAGAGTGTAATGGTGGCAAAAAGTGTGGGCAAAAAGGTACATTGTATGGTCCTAACAGTACCTATCACTTATAAGTCCTTTGTTTTTGTCCCACCCACCCATTTTTCCTTACCCGCACTTCCCCTCTCCAAATGGACACCACTCGCAACCAAGAACCCCAAGATTCCATTAATCAAGCCCATGCCTCCATCGAACATATGACATCTGATATTGGTTCTACCAATACCCGCATTGAAAAACTAGAGCACAAATTTGGCACCATGGAAGCCAACTTCACAACCCAATTTACCGCCCTCCAGTCTGTTTTCAATCAATTGTTGCACAGCCCTACGGGTCCTTCCTCATCAGACCAACCCAATGCTGTTGATTCCTCTCAGTCTCTGCATTTTCAATCCAACTCCTTTCATTGTGAACCTCGTCTTCCCCATGTAGAGGTCAATAAATTTGATGGATCTGATCCTACGGGTTGGGTCACTCAAATGGAGAATTATTTTTCTCAGCATGGTATTAATGACGAGTTGGCCAAACTTCGCTATGTTCTCCTTTATCTAGATCCTAAATGCTAGCAATGCTGAAAATGGCGTAAAAATTCATGTCCGGGGTATATTTCCTGGACCCAGTTTGTTGCAGAGCTCTATGCCCGCTTTGATACTGATACCCACTATCTCGGTCATTTGACCAAGTTGAAACAGTCAGGCAGAGTGGAAGACTTTATGACTGCTTTCAAGCATTTTTCCTTTCGAACAGAGGGCATGTCAGATGTGTTCTTCCGTGAATGATTTATCAATGGCCTCAAGGATGAAATTCGATCCTAGGTTCTAATGGCCCACCCTCAGACTTGGTTGGAAGCTACTCAACGTGCTAAAGAGGCCCAACAAGTTGTTTTTTCCCAGAACAAAAAACCCTCTTTTGTTCCTCTCCCTCGACCCACTAATCCTAACCCCCCTCTCACTCCCCTCAAGGTCTAGAAAATAACTAGGGTTGAAATGGTTGAATGCCAACTGAAGGGTCTTTGTTATAATTGTGATGAAAAATATTTTCTGGGGCACAAGTGTAAGGAACAAAAACTTTTTATGGCCATTTTGGAAGATGTTCTTGAAGATGATGTGATAGTTCCCCTTGTTGAAGAGCCCTCCCTCCTCGATGCTACCCAGGAGCCTACTGACCCATACGAAGTTGACCCACTTATTTCCTTGCATGCCCTCACTGGCTTCTCTACCCCACAAATGCTCAATATCATTGGCTATATTAAGCACATGAAGGTCATCATCCTTATTGACAATGGTAGCACCCAGAATTTTATTCATTATCGCATTGCCCAGGAAACCAATTGCTATATTCATGTTGTCAATGATTTTCAAATCATGATAGCCAATGGTGGGTCCATGAAATGTGGTGGGCATTGTGAAAATGTTTGTCTTCAAATTGGACATTACCAACTGAAATCTCATATGTTTTCCATTGACATGGGCGATTGTGACATTGTGCTAGGTGTTGAATAGTTACATACTTTGGGTCCCATTCTTATGGATTTTAAGGAATTAACCATACAATTCCAATAAGAGGGACAAAGGTATCAATTCCAAGGTCTCACAGTTGGTTCTCCTGAGATCATTAGTTCCCATTGCATGCAAAATCTCCTCAAGAAAGGCCACTATGGTATTATTGCTCAACTCCATTCTATTCAAGTCGTTGAGACACCCTCTGTGCATCTTGACCTCCAAGCTATCCTTTCCACACATCAAGATGCCTTTTCCACCCCTCAGGGACTTCCTCCTTCTCATGGTGTTCATGATCATTCCATTCCCCTTGTTCCTGGAAGTATTCCTTCCAATGTTCACCCTTATCATCATCCCTTTTCCAAAAAGAATGAAATTGAGAAAATAGTGCAATAATTTCTCCAAGCGGGTGTTATTTTCCCCAGTACCAACCCTTATTCTTCCCATGTGTTCATGGTACTTAAGAAATAAGGTTAATGGCGCATGTGTCCTGACTTCTATGTCCTCAATAAACTCACCATCAAGCACAAGTTTCCCATTCCTGTCATTGATGATCTCTTGGATGAGCTGAGTGGTGCTTAGTACTTCACTAAACTTGATCTATGTTTTGGCTACCACCAGATACATATGTAAGAAGCTGACATACCCAAGACTGCCTTTCAAACTCATGAGGGTCACTATGAGTTTTTGGTCATGCCCTTTGGCCTGTGTAATGCCCCCTCCACCTTCCAAAGCCTCATGAATCATGTCTTCCGTCCTTTTCTCCGTCATTTTGTCTTAGTTTTCTTTGATGATATTCTCATCTATAGTAAAACTAGGCAATCACATCTTTCCCATTTGGATCAAATTCTCCATCTACTCTCTCAGCGCCAACTTTTCCTCAAACTCTCTAAATGTGCCTTTGGCGCCTCAGAAGTAGAGTACTTGGGTCATATTGTTGGCAAGGCTGGTGTCCGGGTGATCCTAAAAATATTGAAGCAATGCAGGATTGGCCTCGCCCCAAGACTATCAAAATCTTGCATGGTTTTTTGGGTTTAACAGGCTATTATCGCAAGTTTGTTCAGAATTATGGGAATATTACGGCCCATCTAACTACTCTCCTTAAAAATAATTCTTTCACTTGGACTCTCACAGTGGATCGAGATTTTCAAGTTTTGAAGGCGGCTATGTGTACTACTATGGTCTTGGCCCTTCCTGATTTCACAAAGATAGTTGTCCTGGAATGTGATGCCTCAAGCAGAGGAATTTGATCCATCCTTATGCAAGAAGGCATACATTTGGCATTTACCAACAAACAATTGTCAGAACGCCATTTGGTCCAATCAATCTATGAAAAGAAAATGTTGGCTATTCTTCATGTAGTGGATCTCTAGCACCCTTATCTCCTGGGGAAACGCTTCCAAATGAAGACAGATCATCAAAGTCTCAAGTATTTTCTTGAGAAATGACCTTCCTCCCCATAGCAACAAAAATGGGTAACTAAGCTCTTTGATTATGATTATGAGATCATTTACAAGAAATACAAAGAAAATGTGATTGTTGACGCTCTTTCTCGAAAATATGAAGATGAAGGGTCCCTTTTCTCCCTCTCCTTCATTGTACCAGATTGGCTCTAAGTTGTGCACCAAGAATGGCTACATGATCCTAAAATCTCGCATATGATCCAACAATTGAAAACCAACTCTCCAGTTTCCCCAGGGTACTCTTGGCACAATGATGAGCTTTGCTACAAAGGTCGTTTGTATTTAAGTAAAGAGTCACAACTTAAATCCACGGTGCTTTCTAAGCTTCATGCTACTCCCACAGTTGGGCATTCATGGTTTACCAAAACCTATGACCGAGTCAAATGTTTTTTTTTCTGGGATGGTATGAAAAAGGACGTTCACACTTTTGTAGCAGAATGTGATGTTTATCAATGCAACAAAGGAGAAACCATCAAACCTACTGACACACTCCAACCGCTTTGAATTCCACCCACTATTTGGAGGGACGTCTCTATGGATTTTATTGTGGGATTACCTAAATCAGGCAATAAGTCAGTCATCATGGTGGTCGTGGATCGTCTTTCCAAGTATGCTCATCTATGTTCTCTTCAACACCCATTTACCGCATCCACTATCGTTCAACTTTTCATGGATCATATCTTCAAGCTTCATGGCATGCCTCATTCTATTGTTTCTAGTCGAGATCCCACTTTCACCAGCAATTTTTGGCAAGAACTGTTCAGACTACAGGGCACCCAATTGCATCTCAACACCGCCTATCATCACCAGACTGATGGTCAAACTGAAGTCGTCAACAAGTGTTTGGAGACTTATTTGAGGTGTTTTTCCTCTGAAAGGAAAAATCAATTGGCTCAATGGTTACCATTAGCTAAATGGTGGTACAACACTTCTTACCATACAACTACTTGCATGACTCCTTTTGAAGAAGTATTTGGAAAAAAGACACCTTCCATTCTCTCCTACATTCTGGGTGTATCAAAGGTCCAAGCGGTTGAGAAAACACTTACAGTTCGTGAGGCTATTCTTCATACGCTCAAAGAGAATTTGGTCATGGCTTAGAATCGCATGAAGCAACAAGTTGATCAAGGTCGCTCAGAACATCAATTTGTTGAAGGAGACCAGGAATTTCTTCGACTGCAACCTTATAAGAAAACTTCACTCAAGGCCGAACATTGTCAGAAACTGGCACCCAAATTTTATGGTCTTTATACAGTTCTCAAGCGCGTTGGACATGTGGCCTATTAGTTATCTTTTCCCAGTCATTCTAAGCTCCATCCTGTTTTTCATGTCTCCTGCTTAAAGAAGGTGATTGGAACTAAGTTCCAAACTCAAACCAGCCTTCCCGATTTGGATGAAGAAGGATCCATCTGGTTGCAACCGCAAGCATTTTTGGACCAGCGAGAGCATCGTCTTCATCAACGTACCATCAAGGAAGTGTTAGTCCAGTGGAAAGATACAAATCCAGTAGATTCCACCTGGGAGCCCGCTAACATTCTGCAACAATTTCCTCATCTCAAGCCTTGAGGACAAGGTTGATTTTAAGGGAGAGGGAATGTTCAGGACCTAACCTACCTAACCCCTCAAGTGGGTAGAATAACATATTTCCATGTAATAAAGGTCAATATTAAAAAGGCCTAGAAATAAGGAGGAATAGGTCAAATGTAAGAAGACCTAATAGAAGCTTCCGCTTCTAAAAAGATCTTCCTCTAGATTATTCTTTTGGATATATAGATTTAGTATAAATAAGAATAGAGGGTATGAGAAGTTTTTTCTTGGATATTATTGTAATAGAGCTCTGCTCTGCTGGAGGTTGCCCCCTCAAAGAGGCAAGTGAACATTGCTATCAATAATCAAATTGCTCATTCTGGTGTTATTCTAGTATTTTTCTAGTATTGTTTTGATATTATTTTGGTTATATCCTTGTTTCTCTGCCATTTCTAGCTAAAATATTTTTGTTATGCATACTATTTTATATCTGGAATACTACAGGATCCTTAGTGGTGATTTGTTGGGTTGCACGTATATAGGCATTAACATTATCACCTCAGGTGGCATCAAGACTGGGGAATATGTGGGGTTCACATATTAGAGTCTTATATGTAGGGATCGACAAAAGGAACATGTATTTGATGTGGTCATGCAAAACAGATATTTATGTGATGTGGTGGAGATGATGTAGGAGGTTTTATGCATACAATATGTCAATGTTGCAAAGGTGGAAGGCATGTTGTCTAATTGAACACCAAGTAGATGTCTAAGCCTATTGATACAATCAATAGAATATGAACTCTAGGGATGGATACAAATATTATTGTCAATATTGGAAAATGACCAAGCTACGATCAATCTAAAGGATATACTTTCATTGTTTATGGGACAGATAACTTATTTTTGTCTTCGTTCCAAATCATGTTGTTCATGTTCCGCTCCACACTCTTCTTTCTTCATCATATTTCTTGTAGATATTTGTGTATGGTCCGCAGGAGCCCCAATCCCAGTCCACTGTGGACAAACGCCTTTAAATTTCAAGCATTGTAACATACATTATCATTTTTGAGAAATTCCAGAGAACTGTTTCGGGATTGATTTTGACTCTATTTTATAACTTTGAGCCTTGATTATACGATATTTGAAATCAATCTATCAAAATCTTCTTTTGATCTTAAAAAGTAGTACTCTTTCAAAGTTCTCTTGTGCGATTGGGCCATTTTCTTTTATGTTGAATGTGATCATAACTTTTATTAAGCTGTGATGGATGTGAGGATACCATTGTTTTCCATATTTTCTGTAATGTGTGATGTTTAAGGTTCCTGGTCCACTTCTCAGGAACCCTTCATATATATATATATATATATATATATATATATATATATATATATATATAATTTTTCATCAATTTGAATTTTCTTGAGCATTGAAGATTTGGATTTTGTCATTTGACACAGTCCTATATTATTCTTGACATAAAATTTCAAAGAAGATCACAAGCCAAAGAGGAGTACCACCTCTCTAAAAACATACGGGGATTCATATCCTCGTATGTTTGTCGTTTTGATCTGAACGGATTCAAGCGTCAACATGAATGCACTTTCATTTTTATTTTTTCTGAAATAGAAGGTACGATTTTTTTTCTTGGAAAAATTATAAATTTTACTAATGTTTTTAATGTATTTATTGTATTGACAACAATATTATTAATGCTTTAAATGTATTTCTTGTCTTGGTTTCAAATTTAGGCAGAGACAATCTTAATAAAAGGGGCCAAACACATAAGTGAGGTTAATGATCCGTCTGTTATGCCAACAAGGTGGGATTTACTATAGGTGCCCAAATAAATGACACATAGATTAAGTAGTATACTAAATTGAATTATTCACATGGACATCAAATTGGTGTGGGATATTTTTTTCTTCTTTCTTTCATATCTTATTCTATTTCCCTGAATAAAAGGAAAGCACAATTTATATATTTACTAGTTTTCATATATATATGATATGTAAGAATATTGAAAAAAGTTTAAGATTTAATGAGTAGATTGATTATGAACATAATATGACATATGAACAAGAGTATGATGGCAACTTTCTTCACTACATGTATCCAAGGCCTTACTTTCTAAACATGTATCATACATGCACATGACCTTATTTTTAAAAGTTCATATCCATGTTGATTGCAGTGGGAGAAATCACTCCTACCATCACACAATAAACATGAAAGAAAAATGAAGAAAGGTAGAGAAAATCTTGGGGAGTTGTTTAAAAAAAAAAACATGTACATCAAAGCATTGAGGAAAGATGTCTCGATCTTGAATATTTCTCTAGAAAGAGAAAGGAGGCCCTTAAACAAGTAACTAGTGCATCAACCAATTTTTTTTGAAAACTATATTCTATAATGTTGTTTGTGATTGGAAAAGCATCTCACCACCTACTATTAACTCGTGTTACCATTGGCAAGAAGCGGTCCCAAGATCTACAAACATCTCACAACCCACTGTTAGTTATCGTCATCACCTAGAAGAAGTAGTCACCACCCATGAGAATACTATTAGCTCTTTTAACCACCTACAAAAACAATCATCGCTTCCTAGAAGCTCTTCCATAGGATAGATAAGAAGTGCTCATGAATGGCCACTGATAAGAATTTAATACACTGACAAACATTATGGGGGTAAAATTAATTATGCCCTAGATGGTAAATAAATGACTTGAAATTTAGGTGGGCTGGAGTTATATAATTTGCAATGTTACATTCAATGGAAACTTTATTTTTCTCTAGGTAACATATCCCAAGGAAAATTCTTAGGTACTTCCCCTCATTCTAAGGATGGTACTTACGGTAAACCCTAGATTATTCAAGGCACGAGGCCAAGTCAACAATATGGCTAAAAAGCATTACAACAATATATTCATTAAGGACTCAACATGACACTTGTGAATAGAATTTAGGTGGATTAAATAACACTCCTCCTCTCAACCACTTAAAGTAAACCTAGATGGAAACTTAATCTATTAATTCATCTACATGCATTGTACAATTATTTATAAGCTTATGTTTAACTTTACAAGTTTGAAAATACAAGAGAATAAATTTATATTCATTTTTTGTTAAATTATTTTTAAAATATAAAAAATATATAACTCTCCATTAAAATATATAACTCTCCATTAAAAATATATAACTCTTTATTAGTTTAAGACCTTTCCATTCAATTAAAGCCTTCTCTTGATAACCCAAAGGATAAAATTGATTTCTAAGTGTAGAAACAAAAACTTGCCATGATGGAAATACATTACACACATGTTGCATGGCATTTTTCAATTTTCTTTGCCACCAGATGAGTGATGTGCCTGCAAGTTGAAGTGATTCCAACTTGATTTGAGTTTCCTCATCCTTGATTTGTTGCACACTGCAATAAACTTCCATCTATCTGAACCAGTTATCAAGCCTCTCTGCATTGACTTCACCATCATACATGGTTAATTCAAACTTCACATCAATATTAAGTAAACGCATATCATTTTTATGTTTATGGGAATATTTTCTTGCGGTGGATTTGGAACTTGTACTTGAAGAAGAAGAAGTTGATGGAGAAGAAGAAGGTGAAGGAGGAGTTTGAGGAGGATCCTCTTCTTCTTCATTTTTTACCTTTGAATATTCACCTAGAATTAGTCTCTTTTGTTCCAAGTAATCCTCATATAGAACCTTCACCATCTCCGACATGGCAAAGAAATTCTTTCGAAACTCTTTCTCCTCATGAGAAAGTCCTTCTTCTGATGCCATGTTCTCACTTTGAGAAGTTCTCTTTCTCGATCCAATATAAGGATTCTCTTCAACGAGATCGCCTTCACCACGATTAATATTTTCCCTGGTAATCATGCAAACTCAAAAACCAAGCGTCAACTAGATCTGATACCACTTGATCCGAAAAGATCTTTTAAAGACTATGGTTGAGTTTTAAAACATGAGTTCATTAACCATTTTAGAAACTAATGAAAGAGGAAGACTTAATGATGAAACATGGAAGCCATATAAAGATATACAGATCTATAAAAAATCACAAAGAAACAACAAACCATAACAACAAAACTTGATAACGGAGTTCGGCAATCTCGCCTATGTCTCCGGGCCTTTGTCTCAGTGGGTGAGGAATTCTTATTTCTATTCAAAAGCTTCAAAAGTACATCATAAAATTTCCAAATGGATTACAAAGTGATCTGGTTGTGTTCTTCTATATCTCAAGAATCCAACACAACTGACGGCACTTAAAATGGATGTATGAAGCTCCCATAAATGGCCCGCAAAGTTGCTCTCATCAATGGCTTCCCTGCATAAAAATGGCTTTGGCTTTACAATTCTTCATAATTTTTCTGTTCTGAATCTCCCATAGGCTTCCAAGAACCTCTGGTTTATATAGGCTTGAAGTTGGCAACAAACTTCCAACTTCCCCCCCAAGATCTAGCCTCAAAAAGAGTTCAAGATCCTCTAATAATGGCCAAAATCTCTCAAAACTGCTGAAAAATCAATTAAATATCATATTATAAAGTTACAAAACCCACTTTTGGGATAAAATTAGGGCACATCCCCCAAAATCTAGGCCCCTAGTCATGTGTGAGACTCCATGTGGCTAAGCGCTAGCCAAAAGGGTGCTACGCGTTGGCCCCTCCTCCGTTTGCTCGTGGTCATTAGGCGAATGCAATGGGACTGAGGGCCTGATCGGATGGATAAGCCCCCTGTCGATTGGCCCTGGCTGTTGGTCATACCCCTGGTCGCGCGGTGGGTGAGTGTTGGTCCTGTGGGCTAATTGTATGTGGTCGTGTGGTGCTTAAACAAATCAACCAATGGAGGGGTGCCACATGGCATCCCACGACTGGGCCACGTGGCACCAAAACACTTGCCCAAAATATGCCACGTGTCCAAATGTGATTCGACCATGTCTACCACACCTACCCAGTCAACGCACCTGCCATGTTAGCCTGCTAGTCCAGTCAGTTTCCATGTGTCGTACGACTATATGGACCTTGCCACATCAGCTTGTTCGGACGTGCCACGTGTCACCCTTGTAGTGGTGCCACATGTCACAAAATGACTAGTCCAACTGTCAGCCATCAACTACCAAGACAACATGCCAACGCACCACTGCCACGTCACCTGTATAGCCATACGAACTATACGGTCAACTACCATATCAACACTGTGCGGACTATACGGTTAGCTACCACGTTAGTATTGTACAGACTGTACAGTCAACAAAATTTTGCTTGTTTGGAAAAACGAACAAAATGTGATATATTCCACATACGATGTTTGTTTGAGCCCGTTCAAGTTGTATTGGGTTCGCAACGACGAGGCCTACGCACACGTCTGTTTTGAAGTGATTCTAAGCACTTTGATTTTTAGGCCTTCCTGGACCCATTTTGGTTCCTAGATCCATTTTTGGATCATAAAATGATGAAGACTATGATGGGGGTGTATGCCCTTATACTTCCCACCTAGCTCCTAGCACAATGACCTTGAATTGAAACAAATGATAGCGTGAGAGTAAAAACCATACCAATTCAAGGAAACATGCCAAGATAATCCACCACAATAGCAAGGGAAAAGTCTTCCAAGGCTAGCGCATCACTTCCAACAACCATAAAATCAAGAGATAACCATAAAAAGGATCCAAAAGAGACAATTTTTCCAAAGGTAGAGAAAATTCCAGACCAATACTTCTCACAATGAGGGAGAGTTATGTTAAAATGAGATATTATAATCTCTTATTTATACAAAATGTCACCAAGGTGACTTGTCCACATATTAAGGGGTAAACCACAAGAATAGGGGTCAACAACCCTAATATTGCCAATTTTAACAAAGTGATATTAAACAATTCATTTAAAGTTTCACTTTTGCACAAATAAACCCTAATTTTAGATGGATGTCTCCCATTAGGGGACGTTTTTCCACTTAGAAGAAGTCATTGGTGTTGGAGAAGCATGGGTAGGCCTCCAAAGGCCACATGTCAAGCATATATACAATCTCCTCATGGTGAATACCCTCTTCTCCTCAAAACATTCATGTGTAAATGAGTGGCACCTCATTACCAAGCCCTAACCGCCCTAGGTGACATCATGCCTCTAGAAGTGACATTTTGCCTCTCCTAGGAAAAATGTTTGGCATGTGGGGGCTAGGATATGTCATCCAATTCAATCTCAAGGCCTTCCAAGTATTATATTTCTCATTTGGAATGTGGGCCCTTGGCATCCAACCCGTGGACTTGCATCCCCATGGAAGCCCAAGCTATGTTTTTTCTCCCAAAATTGTCCACCAATTAGGTCCTGCAAAGACAAATGAGCACGCCCTCCAAGGATCTCAAGTCATAACATCATGATAAGTGAATCCAATCAATAAATAATTTATCTAACCATGTGCATCAAATATCACTATATCAAACAATTAATTGTTGAAAGACATTATGCGACTTGTCAAGCTTGAATATGGGAGGGCTGACGAGGTGTCCTATTTGGTAGATCTTTCCCTAGGTCAAGGAGAGTTTCCAAGAGATCCCTCTCTAAGCCATGTAAAGTGAATGGAGTGGTTGGGGTCAAGACTCAATGGGAATAGGGCTCATGACATACAAGTGGTCGTAGTGTCTCATTCATGGGTGCCTTTGTAGAGGGTGTGTGGTACCTTCGTTCGTAATGCACTTTTTCCAAGCCCATCAATTGCCTTTAATCTTTATTTCTTTGTATTTTATTTCAATATAGAATAAGGAGAGGCTGAAGGTCACTGCCTTGGCATGGTGACCAGATGATGGCAATGTCACCCACAAATGCTTAGTGGAAATGAGAAGGCTAGCTCGTGATGAGACCCCCTATCTCTTAGCCATGCAACTGAGAGCCATTACCTTGATTTGGTGACCAGATGATGGCAATGTCATACCACTAGATATTCATGGACGTGATAGGTCAGCTCATGATGAGACCTCCTATCATTCAACTAACCTTTTAATCATTCTTTATTATATTGTGGGTCCCCTTTACTCAAAGATAAGTGTTTCACTACTTTCTTGGGTGATCCTTAGGCGAAGCATCTGGAAGGTTTATACAAGGATTTTCTTTTACCCAACATCAACCCCTCTGGGCCTTCAGCCCCTTCTTCCCATAGAATGAGGGACAACCCCTCCTTGGGTCAATACACCCTAAAATCCCAATAGATAAGGAAATGGAGGGGAATAATGGTGGAAAGTGGTAAGTATGGTTGGGAACGGTATGGTGGCTCTTCAAGGGAGTTCCCAATAGCAAACCCATCCCCAAGGAAGACCACTTACTAGCGCACAATGTCAACCACCAAGGTGAAGCATGGAAAAAGGCATAATGTCCAAGCATATATCATGAAATCTAGAGCAATCTAAGATACAACATACTCAATTGGCTTAAATATTGAAATGATGCTCACCGTAATACTTACTTGTACCTCATGGATCAACACCCACTGCCTTCCGGAAGCCAGTTGATGTGGTGGATGCCATCTGGAAATCTGTGACCATCTGTGGTGGTGAGAGGGGTTTCCATATGTGCAAAAGAATATTGTTAGGCATGTATTCTTTCGACACTCCATATCTGCAACCTGAGGGCCTAGAGACATAATCTCCTTGGCTATCCACAAAATGGGGATAACATAAGAAAACCTTGGAACTAAAAGGAAGCAAACTGTGGAGTTAACAAGGAAGAACTTATGGAAGAAAAATCCGGTGACAATTAAGGAGCAAAAACTGGTGGCACTTCTGAAGCAATAAAAGAATCATTTTGAAAGAAAAAAAGGAAGCAACAATGGAAGCCAAACCAAAAGCAATCTTCGAAGCAAAATTTGGTGCTACCTAGGAAGCAAAAAAATAAGCAATTTAGGTAGCAAACAAAGAAGTAAAAATGGAAGCAATTTTAGAAGCAACAAAAGATGCAATCATGGAAGCCATTTTAGTAGCAAAAAAAGACGCAATAATGGAAGCAAATCTTGGCGTAAATTTGGAATCCAAACCAACGACTAATTTCGACGCAATACCAGAAGCAAAATAGGAAGCATGATTGGGAGAAAAACTAGAAGTACAGAAGGAAGAAAAATTGGATGCTACAATTAGAGGCATTAATTTTTGTGCCCAACTGAACATGCCATTTAGTGTCAGGTTTTGCACTGGCCATTTATACCAATTCATGCACTCAAAAACACTAAATTTCAATGCTATTATAGGCGCTAATGGCTTGTTTTGTTGTTGTGAACCTTGGAAAATCTTTGATAAAACCCGAAAATCAAGTTTAAGATTGAAAGGAACATTGAGTCTACTTGTTGTAGTTAGACGTTATATTGGAGAAAACATAAAGAAGAGAATGTATCTTATTTTAGAGACATGGGATCTAGCAAGTAGCTTTGTCTCTTTGAATTCCAAGATTCAAAATTTTATAGAATATTTGTAGGTTGCCATAAAAAATGATGAAGGATTTTATAAATATGTTGTAATCACATTTGTTTTGAAACTTTATGTACGGCTGAACTCAAGAGAAAAGAATAATATTTTTCATCCCCAACACGTGTAAAACAATTGAAAGCATACTGGATAAAGATAATTAAAATCTTAAAGGAGATATTAGATTATCTTGATATTCTAAGTATTAAAAAGGGAGAAGCTTATTCAAAGTTGGTTGAGTTAGACTTTGCAGGAACTACTAGTGAAGTACAAGATCCTAAATTGATGTCAAACTCTATTCTCGTGACAAGGCAACAATTTGAGGAGCATGTAGAAATATTGAAGGGCATATCAACGGAGAAATTCAATAGTATGTCTGAGTATACAGAGCAAGAAATTGAAAGTTGGCTTGTAGAATATGTAAATAAGAATGAAGACATTGAAGTTACATTACAACAACTTTCAATTGATTTAAGATCATTTGAAAGTGCATTATTAGATATAAGAATCAAACAAGAGATAGTCATTGGTCCTATGCGTGAATATATTAAGAATCAGTTAAAGTTAGCTTTAATCAAAATTACTGAAGAAGATCAAACGGAAGCAGTTGGTACCGGTCATGAAATTGCCACCAAGGAAAATATAAGAGCAACATCGGCGACAAAATAAATGAGAGATTCCATCACAGTGAGTAAAAATTGATTACATCCTTCTTAATCTCTTCTTTTTCAGAAGTCATCGAGTTGTATTTTGTCTGCTCTGAGAAAACATAATTGATTTCTGATTATTTCTCCCTGTATTCATTTCAGGTGCATCCTTGCGCCTTTCATTTCTTATTTTATGGTCCACGAGAGCCCCATCCCAATACAACTTTGGACGAATGCTTTTATTTTCATAGACTATCAAAGACTATATTATTTTTTGAGAAAATCCCATAGAACCACTTCGGGGATAAACTTTAATTATATCTTTTAAATTTCGAATTTTTGAGCATTGGATATTTAAAGTTTTTCTATCATATTCTATTTTAACAAAGTTACCAACTTAATGAGAATTGTGACCTCAAAATGAGAACTCTAGCCCTTAAAGCCCATATTTTTGCATAAAAAACATGAAGATCAACCCCCAAATCAAAAAGCGGTGCTACCGGTAGCAGCATTTTTCTATCATGGGTTAAAATTACAACTTTTTTCAAGCATGGCCTTAAAAACTCGTATAGACGATCAGAAAAACCTTAAAATCAACACCTCAATCAAAAAGTGATACTACCTAAAACAAAAAAAAATTCTAAACATTAAAATTATAGATATTTACGACCTAATTAAATTTCTGGTCTGGACAACAAATACCTGTGCAAATAAACAACTCAAAATTGAACCCGAAATGATCACTAGAAAATTTATTTACAAATGTTTATTTTTTAATTTACATTAAAAAATAAATAAATAAAAAGGAAAAAATATTTGCAAATAATTTTTTTTTTAATAAAGAAAACAATACATTTAAAAAATATATATTCAAAACTCAATTTAAAAAGTTTTTTTTTTAAGGTGAAAAATAAACGTAACTAAAAATAAATGAAAAAAAATTTAAAATTTTCCAAAAAAAAAATAATAATAAATATATATATATATATATATATATATAAACGAAAGAAATTCAATTAAAAAAAAATCTAAAAGAAAAATATTAAAATTTTTTATATCTATATAAACGAAAGAAATTCAATTAAAAAAAAATCTAAAAGAAAAATATTAAAAAATTTGAACAAATCTTAAACTGAAACTTTAAAAATTAAACTAAAATTTCAAAATTCAAACAAAATATATTTTAAACACTATATATAAATAATAACAATGGTTTGGCATCATGGGTGTCGTGGGGGGCGATGCCCGACAACACCCCATGCCCAAATTCATACAAGTTTAAAAAAAATGGTTTTTTAACAAATTTTTTACTATGTTTAATTTAGTTTTGAAAGAATATATTTGTATAATATATATAAATAATAACAATGGTTGGGCATCATGGGTGTCGTGGGGGGCGATGCTCGACAACACCCCATGCCCAAATTTATACAAGTTTTAAAAAAATGGTTTTTTAACAAATTTTTTACTATGTTTAATTTAGTTTTGAAAGAATATATTTGTATAAGTGTATTTTTTTT
>ML791848.1:220250-231406 GCA_009831015.1 Picea engelmannii
TATATATATATATATATATATATATATATATATATATATATATATATATATATATATATACTAGTTTTCATATATAGATATATAAATGATATGTAATAATATTGAAAGAAGTATCAGATTCCATGAGCATGTTGATTATCAACAAAATATCACAATATCACATATGAACAAGTGTGATGGCAACTTACTTCACTACATGTGTACAAGGCCTTATTTTTTAAATGCATATTGCATGTGTAGATGACCTTATTTTTGAAAGTTCACATCCATGTTGACCACAATGGGAGAAAGTACTCCTAGCATTACACAATAAACATGAAAGAAAAATGAAGAAAAGTAGAGTAAATATTGAGTTGTTTCAGAACAAAAATGCATATACATCAAAGCATTGAGGAAAGATGTCTTGGTCTCGAATATTGCACTAATAAGAAAAAGGAGGTCCTTGAACGAGCAACTTGTGCATCAACCAAAAACTTCCAAAAACTGTATATGTAATGTTGTGTGTGATTGACAAAGCATATCACCACTTATTATTAGTTCTTGTCACCACTGCAAGAAGTGATGCCTAATATCCACAAAACATCTCACCACCCACTGTTAGTTCTTGTCACAACCTACAAGAAGTAGTAATTTCTTGTAATAAATCCTATTATTAGTTCTTGTAACCGCCAACAAGAAGCAGTCATTGCTTGCAAGAAACAGTCATTGCTTGCGAAGGATATATCAGAAGTGCTCATGAATGGCCACTGATAAAAATCTAATACACTAACAAGCATTAGGGGGGTGGAATTAATTGTACCCTAGACAGTAATAAATGAATTGAAATTTAGGTAGGATAGAGTTATATAATTTGCAATGTTTGATTGGATGGAACATTTTTTTCCCATGTTACATATCCTAAGGAAAACCCCTAGGCACTTCCCCTCATTCCAAGGATGGTATTTAGAAGGTAAACCCTATATTCTTCAAGGCATAAGGCCAAGTTAACAATCAAGCTAGAAGTTGTTACAACAATATACTCCTTAAAACCTCAACATGTCACTTGTAATAATAGAACTTGGGTGGGGAGGATAACACTCCTCCTCTCAACTACTCAAACTAGACCCAAATTATAAATAAATAAATTTATAAAAATAATTAAATTTCATTCAATTAATTAATTCTTGACACAATATTTAGAGCAATACAAATTTCAATTAATAAAAAAAGGAAAGTACTTTGACAAATATTTTTAGAAAACATATAAATGAAAGAAAAACTAATAAAAAATTATAATTCATTCACTCAAATGAATTATTAAATTCCCTTCATGGCTGGAACTAATAAAGGGTGAAGATATTTTACAAACTTTTCAACACAAAATGAAATTACACAAAAATTACAAAGGAAAGAAAAAGTAACAAGGCTGCATAGCAGTGATACCTGTCGCCATTGCAAGATAGTTGAGCAAAGCCTCAATTTTGCAGTATTGGTTTGACAATTGAGCAAAACCTCAATTTTGCAGTATTGGTTTGATAGTTGAGCAAAGCCTTAATTTTGCTCAATTTTGCAGTATTGGTTTGATCATCGTAAGCTGGATTTTGCAGTGTTGATTTTACTATTGTAGGCTTAGAATTGAGGCAATGGTAGGCTCCGAATTGCAAAAACCAATAACAACATCGATGGATGAAGTGTCAACGATCTTCAACAATCACCTTCATTATTGATTTTGATTTGTGTAGGTTATGATGCACTTGCTTATTAATTAGCCTATTATGTCGCAACTGACACTTTTATAAGTCAATTATTACCCCTCTCTCTTATATATATATATATAAAGATTGTCTCTAACTAGTGGCTATTGCGTTGGCATATAATCAATGTCGTTGGCAAGTTTAGTGAGGACTTACTCTGAAAATTGTTGGACTCTAAAAATCATTGTTCGTGAAAGATTTAAGAGTTTGTGCAAGCATGGAGTGACATATATCATTAGCTTTCAAGTTTTTCAAGTGCAATTATACAATATTTAATATTTGTTTGAATTTGAACATTTTTTACCTATATACCATTAGCTTTTAAGCTTTTTCAAGTGCAAGTGTGTATTTACAGTCATCAAGCATAAGTATGTCATCTACTATATTGCTCTGCAATTTGATATAACCGTTTTCATAAATCTTAACAAATTCCTGAATATAATTTAAACAAAAAATAAAGATATATTTCCTCTTTTTCCATCCTAATCCAATCTCAATAAAATCTAAATTCAAAAACCCAGAATGGCCAAAATTGTTCCAAAGTTAAAAATCCAAAACTGTCAAAATTGACCAAACCTTGAAGATCATTGTTCCAAAAATATTGCCATTATTTCTATTTGATCTCAGTGAACTGTGCAAACATTGGCCAACAAATTTGATTCAAAACTTTATAATTAACATTTGAGAGCTAATTCTGAAAGATTAAGCTACACTTTTCAATATTCAATAACATTTTTGTTTGTTTCTGTAACTACCTTAAAAGTTATTTTTTGCGCTCTTGGTCGTGCATTTTTCATCCTTGTGATCTCTTCCTTTTCACTGAAGTATTCAATACTTTTATTTTCTACAAATTCTACTGAATAATGTACCTGTGTAGGGCAAGATTCTACTCTCTTAGCAATTTCCTCCTACAAATGTCTTAATTTCATTGGAATGGTAGGTCTTATGGATGGATGATCAATCAGACTCGATTTCAATTCAATATGAGAATAGAAGGAATTGTACCAACTAGTCGGGAATTCTTCGCCGCACCACCACCAAATGAAACTAAATCTTTTGGTACAATCACTCGAATAATTGTTGCTTGTTTGTGACTAGTAGGTTCACTTTTTTCATTACAATCGATCGATATTGAAGGACATGTTTCAAATGGCTCAACAATTTCCCTTTAGGTGTGCATGCCAACATAGAAACGTTCCTACATGTTGTGAATGTTAGCAGATTTCCACAATCCTGGGTCCATCCTCCCACCTTAAACCACACCAACTCCATATTTGACAACATTACAATTGTTTCCTGTAGTTGTTTATGCTTTTATTACAGCTGTCTTGTGGACGGGCTCCACATTTTTCGTTGTGAGGATGACAGGACGACAATATACACTAGTGTAAGCTGAGAGAATGACCATATGTATGACATTCTTTGCTTGCTTTCGTTAGGCTGTCTAAAGAATATGGAATAAAGAATATGGAAAATCATTGTAGACAGTCATTTTGTTTGGGCTTCTTCATTTATATCATTTTCCTGTGTGATAGAGTAGATTACACTTTTTGGTTAAGTATATCCGAGAGGAATATAATAAAAGTTTGTCGAATATCAGTCATGGAAAGAATTGATATTAACTGCATAATTTGTATAGAAGATATCCATGAAACGTTTGCCTGCTTTGTGGATAAGATAGAAAGATATTTTATAGTCTCCCTGCAATCATGGTCATATTTGTCAGAGATCATAATCTCTGACAGCCAACCGATGGCAATATTATATGATATGCATTATAGTTTGAGGGTATTCAAAAGTTTATGCTTTACAAACATAAAGTAGTAATCAGTGGTCAAGAATAATAGAGAGAAGTTGTTGCCTGGGGAATTATAAATCAATCATATCATGTGAACTTCCTGCCTCGACGAATTACTAAAAGGATTTCCACCTGACAAGCTTGAATTTTCAATGTCGTGTTAATTGCATACAGGAAGCTCCAGAGTAATGATTACACCGCCGTCGGTGCCAAAATAAGGGATGAAATCGTCTAACAAATGATCTGAAAGAGAAATGCAATTTAATATTTTAGAAAAGAAAAAAAAACTCAGCTAATGTCAAACTTTCGAGAAAAAGGGAAATTTATGGTCAACTCTTAGAAATAGACCGTCAACTGAGAGAACTCATTGCTATATACCTTGCCTGCAGCAGGTATAATAAGAAGTCATATTCTATTGAATTGAATTGATTATTATATTCACTTCGTGAGTTATAAAGGGCGAATATATTTCATTATTCATTTTTAATGGAAAATGAAATTAAATCTTTTGCTTCAAATTTCGGGAAAAGACATACATCGTGGTCGTATTTTGGGCACAATTATTCGATATTTATTGATTGATGGGGAATGAGAATATGATCTTTGATTTGGAGTGCAACACATTTAATTCATTATTTTATTATTTATTTTTAGTTTGGTATGAAAAAAAAAATTATAAATAAAAATTGTATTACCTGAACTTTTCAGTATACATATATATGGAGGATTTTGTAGTTTGTTCTGTCAAAAACTGGAAACTAGAATCAGATCCAAGCCCTAAAAAAGATGTCCATGATTATGCTAATTGTAATAGCTAAGATAAAAAATGATATTATAAGGAGGCTTGAAGTCAATATTGTGTTGTTTCTAGCATTAACAAAATAAAAACAAAATTAGAGAATGTCATACACCAGATGCACCTTGACCCCCGTTGCCTGGTGGAGAATGTGGCCAAGATGGAGTGAAGGCAAATGGATCAATACAAGTTGACATCTCCTGTTCACGGGCTCTCTTGATAAAGAGTCAAAGAACATATTCAACCGACGATTGAGGATCTCCTGGCAATGAAGTTGGTATGCAACATCCAGACACAATTCGAAAATGAGGTGCAATTTCTCCTCTGAGAAGCCTTGTTGGGGATTCAAATCAGGCATTGCTTCCTCGTTCCATATAACCATTATATCTAGAACTATAGCTTCTGGAACCACTTCTTCGATTATCATGGGAACCGCCTCCTCAAGAACAAGGCAACTCCAATTCTCTTCTAGCACCTGGGCAGGAGACTCATCACTCGCTTGAGTAGAAGGGACTAAGATATTTTGAGCACTCACAAGGGTTTCTGCCAAGGAAGCAACAATAGGTTGGGGTTGAATCAAAGGGAATTCCTCCGCCACGAAGATTGGACCCTAATCATTTTCATCCCAATTCATAGCAATGGAGGGAGACGTGACTGAAGACGGAGCAGGGTAATGAGGTGAAGCAAATGAAGTAGCAGGGTGAGGGCGTCTGGCTAAGAAGCTATAGTACGTTGGGCCACAATTTGGCTTGCCTCTCTCTCTCTCTCTCTGACATGGTGGCAATGAGGAGGCTAAGGAGCCTAGGAAAGGGGAGTAATGGAACTAGAGGAAAAGAAGCCAAGAGTGTCCTTGGGAGAGATGAAGGAGTTGTGAACAGAACCAAAATGAGATGAAAAGAATGAGTCACGAGCATAAACATTGCAAGATTTCCGATTCCATTCATGGTAAATGTCGTTAAGCTTGAGTTGAAAACACTCAGCTTCAAAGTATATCTTCATATGTAATCTAACGCCATGCCAAACCTGTGCATTAAGTTACCCATACGGTCCAAGCGTGCACCTAAATCCTCTTGTTGAATCCCTTTTTATTCTTCCCCTTCCCTTCTTTCTTCCCTCTTCTTTATCACCATTCTTTCCCCCTATATAAATTTTCTTTCCCATATATCCCATACATCCTTTACCTTTCTTGGTTTTATTGAAGTTACCATACTTAGTCGCTTTTTCCATATTCATGAGCTATCTGAATCGCGGACATGTATTATGTTTCATTTTATTTTCTCTATCGTGGACTCACATTTATTTCAAGTTAATGCTTTCATCCAAATAAATATAACTTAAGGGTCATTTTACTGTGCTACGTAGTATTACAAAGAAGTTCACCAACTTTCCAAAGATATCCATGAGAAAACAACATTTCTACGGGGATACCTTGAACATGTTCGCCAGAGAAGACCAGAATTAACATTGGTCCAGGTCATATTGGTACTATTCAAACTTGTTGGATAAAGAAAACAATAAAGTTTGGACATCAAGGATAGCTCTTGTCGGTTGCGTCCCAGAGGTTTTTGAATGAAAATATATCATCACCTAGTTCGTCGATAAACT
Source organism: Picea engelmannii (assembly GCA_009831015.1). Lineage (NCBI taxonomy): Eukaryota > Viridiplantae > Streptophyta > Pinopsida > Pinales > Pinaceae > Picea > Picea engelmannii. Next base: position 226,183 of record ML791848.1, read on the forward strand.
TGTCCAGAACAGAAGAACCATCCCATTGCAAAGAGAATCCCCCGTTTCACTAGCACCTTCAGTATTTAAGAAGATGTTAAGATTGTCGGAGTCGAACCTGGTCTACAAAGGGGAAGAAGCCAAGAATTTTCTGAAAAGAAAAAATAATGGAATATAACTTCTACAAGAATATCTACAAGATCCTGACTCAATGCCAGAAGACCTATCCAGGATTCAGGTTAGTTCTTTGAAAGACCCATATAAATAAATTGCTTAGTTATTCACTCGAGTTGCTAGTCAAGATTCTACAACAACTATTCCCTGATTGGCATTGTATATATTTCATTTCACTATTCATGAGAACACAATCTTCGACTAGGTGAAGATTATTTCAAATGAGGTTACTACACAGCTAATAAATTTCAAGGCTAAGAAGAAATTTTATATGGCATCTTATTTGGTGTCCACCATCACTTATTGTCATGTTTTTAAGGGATTAAGTGTTACTAAAAGGGTAAAATCAAAGGTGGACCCTATAACCATGTGGTATCAAGATCTATGGAGACAAAAGGTTGGCCACCATTTTTATGAAATATATAATAATTTCATGTCTGAGTTTAAAAAGTTACTATTTGGAGAAGTTAATTCCCGAATCTCATTAGAAGCCTCATCTTTTCTGAACGGAAAAGGATTTATTGAAAAAATGGATGATTATGATATCATTAAGGTTTTTTGTTCTCAGGAAAAAACCATATTTCTTCCATATTATGTGTCTGACAAATTGTTTGTTATACAAGTGGTAAGACGGTACAGATTATGGTTTCATACCTTTTACAAGAAAAGAAAAAAGCAGTTCATCTCTCTTCCCTGGAAGGTTGGCGAAATTCTCCTAAGAGGAATTGCTAAGATTGACGAATATGCTTCTTATTTCGACCATTTCAACATGAGGTTTGCATAAGAGATCAAGGGGTTTGACCTTGATCACCTTTTTTACAATCATATGGTTTCAATGGGGCTCAGCCCCTCACTCATCAACACTCTTATATATGGAGAAGTAGAGGGTGATAATCATGACCCTAATGTTCAATAAATTGACAGAAATCCTGACGATATAGAGATTAGCATAAGCACCACAGAACCCCATAAGGAGAGAGGCAAGCCCTCCAATGAAAATAGTGATCAATCGCCCGTTGTTTCTTGAAGAAGTGTGCTACCCAAGGTAACCTCTCACTCCATAGCGACCCAACAAAGAAAAACCCATAGCAGTAATTCAGGGGATGACAAAGAGAAAAACCCTCCTCAGTGGAATTTAGAGAATCCCCACAAATTAAAGGTCAAAAGGAAAAGAATTAATTCTCAGCAAGGGGGAGGAGAAATGCATGCACATGAACCTGATATGTTGATGGATGACATGGACCTATATGTTGATATCGAGAATATCAGCTTCCCAAATGAAGAAGGGCTTGCTAAAAAAAATGTACCGCGTGTTTCTACACTTGCCATCCAGCATGATACTTGTTCTGATGAAGAAACTTTTGTTGTTCATAATGCCTTATTTGATAAAGATTCTATGAAAATTATTTATGGGAGGACCTCAAAGAGTAACAGGGGGAAAACACGGTCTGCCATTGATACTCGGAACATGTTACCATCAAATTTGTCTTCCATTCACAAGGTCACAGGGGATGCATTGGAATTTTCAATTCCTAATATGGAGGAGGAAAATGCTCGACTAAAAGAAAGAGTCAATGAATTAGATGAAACTCTTATGCCTCCATGCATTATGTCTACCGCGGTTGCCATGATTCAACTTGATAAGAGTTTTCAATAAATCCCAAGATCAAGTTCAAAAGTTAAAGGAATTTCAAATTTGATTATTGTCACTCGACATTTTGTCGAGGAAAATATAAAGAAAAGGATGTCATTGATTTTAGAGTTATGGGATATGGGAAAAAACGTTCCCTCTCTCAGCCTCAGATTGCATAACACTAAGGAATATTTGGGTGCAAATCTGAAAAATGATGAAGGCTTTTATGTGATGGAGTTGCAATGTTTGTAGAAAAGGTCTTAGCGATGACAGACCAGATGAGAAAACAAGAAGATCTACCCTCCCAGAGCCGTATCAAACAATTAAAGGCCTGTTGTATTGAAATAATCAATGTATTAAAGGGATTGTTAATGAAATAAGATGATGTGTCATGAAGGAGAACACAAGCATATTCAAATATCATTGGCTTGGATATTGCTGGCACCACCATTGAAGTCTCGGACTCGAAAATTATCTCAAGTTCAATGCTTATGACTCGACAACAATTTGAGGAAGAAATTGAAGGATTGAAGAACGCAACAACTGAAAAGTTTGACACTATGGTGGAGTTCACACGTGATGATATCAACAACTGGCTTGTTGAATATACCAATAAAAATGAAGAGATTGAAAATACTTTGCAAAATCTATCTATTAACTATAGAGAAGTCGAGCACGAATTGTTTAATATTAAATTGAAACAAGAAGTGAGCATTACCCCACTAAGGGACTATATTAAAAAATGGTTAAACAACTCTATTGCCAAGATTTATGAGATGTCAACAGAAACAGTTACAACTGGCCCTCTAACTGCCACAGACAAGAGTACAAAAGACGCAACAAAAAGCAAGTAAAAGTGAGAGATTCCATCATAGTAAGTCTTTGCTAATCATGTGTTTCTTCCCTTATCAGTTTTTCATCCAATTATTATTCTTCTTTAACTAGAAACGTATAACCAAATCCTAGTAAACTTCTTCTTTGTCTTCTTTTCAGATCCTATTGTTTGAGATACACCCATGCTCCTCTTTCTACTTCATACTTTCTTGTACATATTTGATTTATGGTATGCAGGAGCCTCAATCCCAATCCATTGGACAAACGCTTCAATTTCATGCGTTGTAATGGACACTGTTATTTTTGAGAAATCCCACATAACTTATTCGAGATCAATTTTGATTGTATTTTATAACTCTGAGTTTTGAGTATAAATTATTTGAAGTTGATCTACCATAATCTTCTTTTGAGCTCCATAAGTATTACTCTTTAAAAGTTATCTTATGAAAATGGACCATCTTCTTTTATTTTGAATGTGATCAGAATCTTTATTTCTACTATGATGGATGTGAGGACGTTTGTATTTTTTGTAATGTGTGATGTTTGATATTCCTAGTCCACTTCTCAAGAATTCTCTTTTATAAATTATATACTTTTACTTTTCATCACTTTAATTTTTCTTTAACATTAAAGATTGGACTATATAATGTGATATGGTCCTATATTATCCTTGATTTGAAATTACGAAGAAAATCATAAGCCAAAGAGGAGTATTGCATCTCTAAAAACACAAGAGGATTCATATCCTCGTGAGATTGTCGTTTCGGTCCTGATGGATTCAAGCGTCAACACCTTTGCATTTATGCTCGACATCAGGAGAAAGAAATGAGGGAAAGTGACGGTTGTCCACGATGGCGTGATAGTCTGCATGCTCTACAAGTGACACTCCATCTAAGGGGAAAAAATTAAATAAAATTAAATGTTCTAAGATTTAGATTTTTTTAATTATTATTAAAATTTGATTAAAATATTTTATTTTTTAATTGTACTTTTAAATACAAAAATGAATTTAACATTTAAAAAAAACTTCATTATATTTAGAATATACAATCTTAGTAATTAATATCTATAATTTTAATAATTCTTCTAATAAAATTTGAAAAAAAATTGGAAAAAATAGTTAAAAAAAATATAATATATATATATATATATAAACACAACTTGTGTTAAAAAAAACAAAAAACTTAACCTATTGTTTATTGGAGGAATACTTTGATATTGATAGAAAAGGAGTATCATCGTAATATAATTAAAGTCAACCTCTTATAATTTATGTGTTTTAAGTACATTGAGAATCAATTCGATGTATATTTTTTAAATGAAGGTGGGGTTTGAAATCATGTGGGATGAAGAATAGTTGGACACAAATTTTCATATAAAAAATATCAAGGAGAGGTGTGGACATAGTGTGGGTGTCCACGAGTTTATGGATTTTTAAAGTTATAATGTAGGTCAATGTAAAAATCCATTTTATATAATAAATAAAAGTCTATTTTATATAATAAATATGAATTAATATAACGTAAGTGATATAATAAAATCTACATTGTATTAGAGCTAAGTTTAATGATGTGTTATATATTGTTTTTTAATAGTTATTTATATTTTTCATTTTAGGTTAATTTTATAGTTTTGTTTTGCATGCATCATTTATGGTGTCAATTAGGTCTAGTTTGAGTAGTTGAGAGAGTAAGCATTATCCTCCCTACCTTGAATCGATTCATGCAAGTGATATGTTGAGATTGTAATGAGTATGTTGTCATAGCAATCTTCAGTCTCCTTAAAGACGTCTTAAAGAAGACCAACTTTGCAAGAATGACTTAAGATAGATGCAATATTTAACAAAACAAATTATCCTTCAAAACCTAGATTAAAAAAGCATAAAATTAGGATACATTTCCATGAATTTAATAGATAGGGAATAAAATAGATAAAATCACGCCAGAAATATTACCAATTACGTTACCAACTCTCCAAGAAAATTGCTCAACAATCTCAACATTCTCTCCAACCAAAAACACCAAGACACTAAAGACTTTAAGTGTGCTTCTCATAATGATGATGCTTTAAATCTAATTATTACATTTATTATTAATTGTGCATTTTTGGATAGGAAAATTAACAATTGTAAATGAGGTCATATCTTACGAAGGACAAAACAGGTGAGGTCAAACAATCATAGCTTGGGATATCATAGTTTCCCATGGAAAACATTTTTTTTTACAAAGAAAAAATCACATTTTTTTATTCTAATTAATGAAAATCACTTTCTTTATGTGCTCATGGCAAGAGACAAAACAATAGGGCTTAGAAAGATACCTTAGTGTCAAAAAAATCATAAGAAAAAATATTCATCTTCCCAGCATGAGAACTTTCCTAGAAAATACTATTTTCTGTCGAGTATAATTTTTATCATATGGCTTCTCCATAAAAAAAAATTCAAGCATAATCTTAAAATTGGTGTAGATCCATCTTTAACATTAGATATACCATGCACCAAGAGGGATCAAATCCCTCAATTTGCAAAACTTTTATAGATGGCAAAAAACTTGAACAAATGTTTGCACTTTGAAGGATTATAGATCTATGCTTGTTGCATTATAT